>VMDR010006115.1:31683-47386 GCA_007922815.1 Macrotus californicus
TAGAAATATCACTTTTATATGGAAGAGATTTTGTGTAATCGATTCAGTTCGCTGATTTACAGAAAGTTAAAATCTGAAGATTAGATTGTCTTAGATATTTATCATTTTGATGGTGGGGTCTGAGGAACAGGGAAGTTGTTACTTAATGTGCATAGTTCAGGAGTTGATAGTCTTAGTGTCTGTCTGTTATTTTATACTATGTGTTTACACTGCCTCTGAAAGTTCAGTCAGCTCTGGTGTTTAATTTTGGGGTCAGTACGGTTCGCAGAAAGAGCACTGAGTTCAAACAGTCCAGAAACTTGGGTTCTAACCGTGGCTCTCCCGTTACCTTTTTGAGTAACCCTAAGCAAGCCACTTAGTCCCAGTAGATGTTTAAAAGTTATTTTAGCTCTATACTTTATGATTCTTTAATCATCATTTCCATGTTTTTCCTACATAGTAAATTCTGTTTTGCTGTTTGGTAAGCCTGGTTAAATAAATTCATCTTGATCTTTTTAGGTTGATTATTCTAGACCTTCAGCAAAACACAGGAAAATAGCTACCTCATTTCGTGACACTTCCCTCAAAGACATTTTAGTGCTGGCATGCTCCCTTCTAAAGGAGGTAAGTCACGTCGTGACTCAGTATCTTAGTTATAGTGTCCAGGAAATTTCACCTTTCAAAGACTTTCTAGTGAGTCTCCTCCCTGCGGTCTGCCTTTTGAAGGGTTGTAGACAATCCTAAGATACTTTATAATGTAGACAATATTTTATATCTTAGGATTGTCTGCAACCCTTCAAAAGGCAGACTGCAGGGGGATCTAATCTAAGATATTGTACAGATTTGCACAAATCTGTAGGAGGTTCCAAAAATTCCCTTTCACTCACTAGGAATATAATAAAGTAAAACCCAAAGAGAACTGAGAGGTTTGCCTCTGGGGGGTACTTTTCGGTGTCTTGCTGCTCTAGATCGTTTACTGCAGAAGCTAACTGAGACTTAGCTTCTTTACTGCCCCGCCCATATTTTAACGGTGCAGAGGGGGAATGAAATGACAGTCAGTTTTTCTCATTAATCAATTATCAGTATTTATTTATAGCTGAGCCAAGGTAGTTGACTTTAATAATTTCCTAGGGCAACACTGGTTCCCCATTTGCTACTTTGTGCCCTATTGGTCACTAGGGATAGGGTTGTTTACAGTTCTGTCCTGTCCTCTGGTGATATGGGGGCTCCGCTGTGCTGCCCCGGCTTGTTACTTGGTGCAGCATAGCGTTTCCCACCCAAAGTGCGGTCCACTGCTCACTGTTTTCTCCTTCCTTCGGTTCTGTAGTAACATGGCAACTCCCACACGGGGCCAGGCTGAAAGGCCTGTTATTTTAAAATTTTTCCTTTAGTGTAGAAAGTTGTAACGAATAGGAAAGATGGAATAGTATAATGAACTCCCTTGGATCCATCAGTCATTTGTAGTAACAACTCATGAGCAGTCTTGTTTCATCTCTGTCCCTAACCTAACAACTTTATTTCTTTTTGTGTTACTCTTGGAGGAGAATCCCACACTTCATATCATTTCCTCCACAAATACTTCATGAAGTATCTCCAGGAGACGTGACCTGTTCTGGTCTTGGCAGAATGGACATTTGTGGTGGGGGAGGGAGAGGAGAGGGAAGGAGAATCCCACACTTCATATCATTTCCTTCACAAATACTTCATGAAGTATCTCCAGGAGATATAACCTGTTCTGGTTATGTCAGAATGGACATTTGTGTGTGTGGGGGGGAGCAGAGCACGGTCAGGAAAGCAGAATCCCAAACTTTATGTCACTTCCTCCACAGATATTTCATGAAGTATCTCTAGGAGATATAGCGCATTCCAGTCATGTCAGAATGGACCTTTGTGGGGGTGAGGGAGGGGGAGGAGGGAGGTCAGGGTTGTTCTCCAGAAGCCTGTGAGGGTCCCCTCACATTCAGGCAGCTCTGAGAACCTTTGTTGGCTGAATAGGGATCATTTATGCATGAAGTTCCCCCTACTTTTTCTTGAAGAATATTATATTTCAGCTTGTTCCAAGAAACCTTTGAATGAATCCCATACATTTATACATTTGTGCTGTATAAAATATTTGTTCTAAAGTTACCTCTTAAAAGTATAGAAGATGACCTACATTTTACAGTTAAGAGTAAAATGTTTTATTCCCATTTCCCAAAATTGAGTTTGAAAATAGTCGATTTTAGATTTTTCACAGTGATTTTATAGGTTTTTTCTAATACACACAATAACATAACTTTGCAAACTCTTGTTTTGCTCATTTTAATTTGGCGTTGAAAAATTATTTTAATTCATGAAAATTTGTCTGTTGACATAGTTTATAAAGTTTTGTTTGCCTTTGGACTTTTCTCCAGGTGTTGGCCAAACCGTTGAATCTTCAGGATCAAGATCAGCAGAACCTGGTCATGCAGGTTCTGAAACTGGTCCTCAACTGCCTCAGCTTCGACTTCATTGGCAGTTCAGCGGATGAGTCTGCAGATGACCTGTGCACTGTGCAGATTCCGACAGCCTGGAGATCAAGTAAGGGAGAGGTTCCGTGTGAGGGCTGGGCCGCTGCATGCACAGAACTCAGCAGCTTAGCGGCCTGTGTGCGGTTATCTGCAGTAGTTAGTAGACAGTCAGAAAGTTCAACGGGATTGGTACCCAAGGTAGCTGCTTATTCCGGTCTCCAGGTCACATCAGAGGAACTCCCGTATTTTGCTTTGGGGAAAAGGAAAAGATGGACTGCTCTGGAGTTGGGGGGAAGCAGGTTTGAGAGGGGAAATGAGCTCTGGTTTGAAACTTTCTGATAAACAGAGTGGGAGAGGATACGACACGTGGCAACAGATATCAACGTGTTTTTCAAAGTTATAAAGAGAAGGAAAAGAATAACTGACTTAGCAGAACGGAATTGCAACTTACTTTCGTACAAAGAGGGATACCAAGAAAAGCAAGCCGATTGGCTCTCACGCAGCCCAGAAAGATGATGGCCGTGGGGTGTTCCTGGAGTCAGACTGAAATGATCAGACAGAATGGGGCTGGAAGGTGGGGTGCATAGCTCTGCACACACTCCCCGGGACCCTCTCTGCCACCTGTGCAGCTGCTGGATGACCTGCCTTTTCCCTCCTCCTTCCCTCTGCGCACTTCCCTCTCGCTTTTTAAGACCAGGGCTTTTCTCCCCTCGAGGTATTAAACCAGAGAAGTTTCACATGCAGGCATATCAAATACATTGGAGAAATGCCATAGATATTGTAAAAGCTAACACAGAAATTAGAGACTAAAACAATTAAGAAGGATTTCACACCTTAACTATGGTTATGAATACATGAACCAACTTACCTAATAAAAATTGCACAGACTGAATCCACACACACACAAGTACATGTAAAACTGGGAAATCAGGATAAGGTTAGTGGATTGTTGCAGTGTCGTTTCCTGATTGTGATACAGTGCTACCGTTTTCTAGCAACTTCCATTGGGGGAAACTGGGTTGGGGAACGTGGAGTCTCTCTCTGCTCTTTCTTGATATTGCATATGAATTGGTAATTATCTTACAATGTGTTTTTTTTAAGTGAGGGAGAGTTAGTGGAAACAGAGACAAAGTGAAGAGTAGAAGTAAACTTTTAAAAAGTGTAATTATCTCCAGAGAGATAAAGAGGTAATGCATCCCGACACAAAAACAGGATATTGCTTTTAAGAGGAATGTTCAAAGACTATTCCAAATATAAAAGATGGTTGCCAAAATAAAACATTCAGTAAGAGAGTTGGCAGATAAAGTTAAGGAAATATCCCAAAATGTAGAACAAAAAACAGGGAGAGACTCGATAGGAGATGAAAATACCAGAATGTTTGGAGGATGAAGTTGGGAGGGTTGGCATCTGACTGGTAGGAGCTTGAGCAAGAGGGTAGGAAAAGCAGAAGGAAATTTGCAAACAAATAATATCAACAAATGTTCATAGCATTGGGCTGCACATTTTCAGATTGAATGGTCCCATCAAGTACCCAACAAAACGAATGGAAAAAATACACCAAGCTTCATAATCATGACATTTCAGAATAATGATGAAGAGAAGATCCTAAAACCTGTAAGAAAGGAAAAAAGGAAGTCACCTACAGAGGACCGGGATCCAGGATGCTGTTAACCTTCTCAACAGCAACCCTGGAAGCTAGATATTACACAGTGGAGTAATATCCTCAGAGTTTTGAGGGGAACTTAGTTTCAACCTAGATTGAAAGTGTCAGGTATAAGATAGAATAAAGACATTATCAGACTTGTAAATTCTCCCAAAATTCATCCCTTCTGTACTGGTTATCAGGAAGCTACTTGCTATACAAACCAAAAAAGTGGAAGATACCGGGTTTGGGTTAGGGATCTCAAACCAAGATGACAATGTCTAGTCATAAAAAGGAGATAACTAGGGAACAAGTTTAGGAATGCCCAGTCCAAGGCGAAGGCTCTGGGAGGAAGGAGCGAGAAAACAAAAATGATAGTTATTTGATGTTATTGATCGAATGGAAGATGGCGTGAACATTTTGCAAAGCCACGAGAGCATTTGTAAAGAATTAGTGACAGGTAGACATACAATGTAAGCACAGAAAAGATGGTATGATTGAATCCAGAGAGTGTTAGAAATGTGATACAATCCTTGCTTCAGCTGTTAACATTATTTACATAGTCATACCAATTGTAGACACGTAGAATTGATTTAATCTTAAATTGGTGTAATAGTTGATGGATTCTTAAAAAAGGGTGGATTGTGGAGAAAGTGGTGGGGTAATGTAATGTCGAAAGTAAAACATGAAATAGTATATAGCATACCATTGGGAAATATGTATGTAAATGTAGCTAAGAGTTGAGAGGTTTTGAATGGGGGTGGGGTACCGCTGTTATTTATTCCAGACTTTTTAGTTACCTTTTGATGCTGAAGTTTTAGATGTCTATGCTTTAATACAATTGAAAATATAAAGACGCTTCTCCCAGTAAGAACTGTAAGTACTACATAGAGATAAGGAACATCTTAGCTAATTAATTTCTATCTCTGTATTATTTCATCTTTCAAAAGAAAATAACTAGGAATTAAGTCTAACCTGAGAGGGCGGCTGCGTGAAGAGATCTTGGAGTGCTTAGTTTGTGTGATAAAGTCTTACTTTGTTAAGATCACAGAATTGAAAGTAATGGTATTAGAAAATAACTTCTTTTCTAGTTTTCCTGGAACCAGAAACGTTGGATCTTTTCTTCAATTTGTATCATTCGCTTCCACCACTACTGTCTCAGTTAGTAAGTAAAAATCATTTATTATTTCATGAAAAAGTGCTTGTGACTTTATCTAAGGTTGTTACAGATTTACTTGTAAAAATTCTCTTTATGTTCTTGACTGGGTTTATCTCTCACAGGAAGTTCTTACATTTCTGGGATTTGTATTGCTTCGGCTGTTCATCAGTTTCTGTTTATAGTCAACAATGCACCCCATTTCATGGGTGAGCCCAGAACCGACCCCTGTTGATTTAGCTTCCGCCCAGAGCCACGCCAGCTACCAGCCTCTAAGTCTCTCTTCCGTCCCCCTCAGTCCTCGCCCCTTTCTCTGGACCTCCATGCAGTAGTTGGCACCCTCATCTGCTACCTTCCCTTCCTTAACCCCCTCTCTGGCTCTTTCTCAACCCTGCCCATCTCCGTGTCTTTCGACGTGGCAGGCAGCCCCCGTGAGATCTCTCTGAATGAGAAATGGGGGCGATCTGCTCACTTGATTTGGTGCTCATCATTCCAGTTGTTAATGTTTCTCAAATCCAGTTCTAGTATGTGATTTAAAAATTCTTCAAACTCTACAGAACTCTGAGGCTGTGAACCCTGCCTCTGTGGAATCTGAAACAGAAGCCAGGCAAGATTGAAAAACACGAGAGAGAAGAAGTTGTCAGTTTAATATCCAAGCTCGTAGGAGTACAGTTGGGGGATTCTAACATTGCCATTTCCTGGAAAAGGTGCTCCAGATTTAAACTGCATGTAAACAGCATGCTTGTGTAGACACGTTATCGCCTAGAGGGGCAAAACAGACCCATTCACAAAAGTGGTCCTTTTCTAGAACACATGTCCTCTCAAAGTTAGGGTTTTATATGGTGGTTTTTAAACTGGGTTTCACAGGACGCTTAGGTTTCCAGCGGGTGCCACAGAGCTTCAGCCTTCCATCTTTTAACCGGGGTAGTCTCGTTTTTAGTGGTTTAAAAATCATGGTTTCATGTACAATTATGTTGTGGGATAAAACGAATAAGCTGCTGGTGCTTACAAAGTAAAGTGGAGTGTACCTGACTGCTTTAAGGAAAGTAACGTTTGTTGGGTGTGCCCTGTTCGTGTGTGGTGCTTGCGTCACTTTATCCTTAAAGTGGCCCTGCAGGGCACTATTGTCCTCATGGTGAAGACGAGGAAACTACCTGACTGGCTGAGGTGACTTTCTCCAGGGCAGCAAACGACACACTGGAGCAGAGCTTCAGACCGAGGAGTTTCGGGACCCCAGACCCGGGGTATCTTTAATCTGCTAGCGATTCTCAAACTTTCTACACATCAGAATTGCCTAAGGCGTTTTTGTTTATGTATTTTTAACAGTGAGGACTGTCACAAACCGGAGGTCATCAGACAGTGACATCCTCTGACTTGTGGCCCGATTCTCACCCCTGCCAGGAGAGCCAGGCATTTTGTGTGAAATTGGAGTATTTAAATATTGACAGCACATGCTAATAATATTTTACAAAACCGGGCAAGCAAACGTCATGTGGATGAAAACCAAACATAATGTGGGCCAGTTTGACCTAAAAGTTAGCAATTTAGGGCCTCCCATTTAATAATCCAGCAGACTTCTGTGGGCAGCAATGGTGGGATTGAGAACCCAGGTCGCGACACTGTCTGGTAAAGTAATAACTTGAAGGAGATAGCCAGACCTTCGATTCTTGGTAGGAATTTTCCTGGAGCATCTAACTCTTCTGCAGCATTTTCCCAATTGTTCCTCAAGATGTCAATGAATGATAAGGTATTCTGTCATCCAATAAATTGGGGACATGCTGGATTAAGTAAAGTTACAAGAGGCCCCCCAACCCCCATTCACGGAAGACCACAGTGCATTATATGCAGTATTTCACCAACACCCTCACCCAGAAAACCGTATTCTCTTTTTGGTAGAAAAGACCTGGCTCAGGGGTTCACAAACAGAACTGGTCATCAGGAGCAGCTGAGAGCCTTTGAGTGTAAATGCCCAGGCACTGCTCTGGGCATATTTAATATATGAAAAGATATCAGAAGAGAAGACACACTAATAGAAATGTTAATGGGGTTGAAGGGTTATGGATGGTGGTGGTGATTGATAAGTTAAATTTTTAGCTTTCATTATTTTTGGATTCTAGAATGCTTTTTTAATCACAGAAATTAAAAATTTTTTTTACGTCAAGACTGATGTTCCTTACATGTGGCCATAGTTACTTCTAAAAGTGAAATGACCTTTATTGTTTCCTTTTTCAGGCACTTTCATGTTTAGTTCAGTTTGCTTCTGCCAGAAGGTCCTTATTTAGCAGTCCCGAACGTGCCAAGTACCTTAGCAATTTAATCAAGGGAGTGAAAAGGATACTTGAAAACCCTCAGGTATTTGTGAAGAAATTTAATTAATACTTACCATGTAGAAGTACAGTTTTTCTGCTGAAAGGTGCATAATAAACTCATGACTTCGTTATGATTCTGGAAGAAAACACGAAATATGTTTCTCATAGCTCATTTGTAGTGGAAATAGGCACTTTTCCTGACATACTTCTATATTTTTTCCATTCTTTTAGCTGAGTAGATGCCATATATCATTATGCTTCTGCTTCTCACTATTGTGCTACATTTCTTTGCTTGCACTTCTTAAATTACTGAAGGTCACAGCTGCCTTCTGAAGGAGAGGACTTAATATAAATCCGAATGTTAGCATTGGAATAAGTGGCTTTAAATTATGAAATAATGTCATTTTGCCCTCTTGTGGACAAATAAGAGTTTGTAGATTTTGAAATCTACTTTCTACACTAACTACAAAACTTCAATAGCAATATTCATTTCAGAGAATTGCAAAGCCATTATCAAGTAGTGATTTCACATGCCTAGATAACATTTTTTGTTTCACTTTGTGCTTAGTTTAAAACATCTGTAACAGAAGTGCAGATTTTGAAAGATTAAACAGTGATTTAAGGAGGTTTATGTAAATCCCTTGGTTACTACTAATTTTGGTTACTACATATAATAATACCTCTACATAAAGAAAATGTTTTTTTAAAGAGCAATTATTTTTGCAGGTTAGTCTTAGGAGCATTTTATATGTTGTACATTTGCATTACCCTTTTTAAAATTAATTGAACTTATTGGGGTGACATTGGTTAATAAACCCTTACAAGTTCCAAGTGTACCACTCAATAAAACATCATCTGCATGTGGCATTGTGCGCCCATGGCCCCCAGCAAAGTCTCTTTATGTCCCCATTTCTTCCCCTCTGGCCCCCTCCCCCCCCACCCTGCCCCCTTCCTTCTGGCTGTGGCCACGTTGTTGTCTGTGTGTGTGTTACATGTACATGTTTCTAACGAATCCCTGCACCTTCTTTCATCCCGCCCCCCCTCCCTGCTTCACCTTGTCACTTTAGCATGACTATAAAGTCTGTGTGTTTTGCTGATAAATGGAATTTTACCAATATACTTTAATGTTCTTAGTTTTAATTACTACCATCAATCAATATGTGGAGGGTAATATAATATATAATTTTCTTAATTGACTTAACATCCAAATGTTGATGTCTCGTGGCTATAAAAGTTAGTTTGAATGTTATGTTAATTATTTTGGAGTTACAAACATATATTAAAAGACCTGTGTGTACACAACACTTTTTGTAATTTGTCCTGAATAATTAGACACTGTTTTCTGTTCTCTCCTTGAGCTCATTTGAGTGAAATTTCCTCTCACTCGTTCAGCATTGAACAAGCACTTTTGGAGTTGTCTCGTGCCGGCTGTGAAGTGTCCAAACCGCACAGATAGTAACACGTGCGCCGCCGTCTCCCAGGACCCACAGGCAACGGCGGGCACCTGTTTTGGTCTTTCCTTTTAACCTGTCCTCCCCCAGAAATCATTTCTGTATCTCGTAGTATTTTTGTTAGACTTCGTGTCTTCATTGCAATAATTTGTTCAAATGACTCTTCCCTTAGCAACAGGAAGATGCTTGAGGGTACAGTGCCTGTGGGCTCTCGATAACAATTTGTGGAATTAAAAGGCATTTCTATGACTTGCGTGTGCTATGCACATTCACTGTTTACCTTAAGTTCAGGTGGTATTGCTCTTCTCCAGGGTGGCAAGAGCCCACTCTTATTTTCTTATTTTTGAAATGTTTTCCAAATTTTCTAATGACTTCTATTTAAGCCACACATGTACACACACACACTTTTTGTGTAATGTAATGGGTTCCTGAGCATTATAATTTAGCTTTCATGGTGCAGAGTTTCCTGCAAAGCCTCTACTTTGGATTCCTTATTGTTAATAATTGATGGCAACATTAAATCCAGCAGAAATTATTTGTTTTCTTTCATTACCACCTACCTAGTTAACACAAAATACCGTGAGTTCCCATGAAAACTGGAAGACTTAGTAAAGTACTCTTGGAATTCTATTGATGGTCATTGGCTTGGTTTGTCTTTAAGTATTTTTAAAAGCCTTTCTTTCTGTCTCATATTTTAGGGTTTGTCTGAACCAGGTAATTATCATGAATTCTGTCGATTTTTGGCTCGTTTGAAGACAAATTACCAGCTGGGAGAATTAGTTATGGTGAAGGAGTACCCTGAAGTTATCAGATTGATTGCTAATTTTACCATTACTAGCCTACAGGTAAATAGAAATATATAATTGATATTAAACTGTAGATTCTTGGTAAGATTTGGTAGGGATTTTTTTAAAAACATCTATTAGAGTACTTTGCTAAAAATGTTCATTGCAAAGTTTTAGGGTAAAAAGTTCATTATAACATTTTTATAATCAAAACTTAGAGGGCATTTAAATATTTAATAATTGAGGACAGAATTGAAAAGCTGTGGTAAAATCTATGTGAGGAAATAAAGTTTTTACAGATTGGTTTTGGGGAAAATTTATAAGTTTGGGGGAAGGTTTAAAAACTGTATTTTCCAAATGATATCAACTCTGTGGAAAAGTATTCATGGAAAGAAGATTAGAAAGAAGTATGCTAAGCTTTTAATAGTGATAATTCCTGGGTGGAAGAATAATGAGAGATTGTTGGGTTTTTCTTTATACATTTTTTACATGTACAAAATTTGCTATGCTAAGCGGTCATTGGTTATATAATCAGAATAAAAGTTAAATTTAAAATCTGTGTTTAATAATTTTTCCTCTGTAATTCTTATTCTAGAAAGATATGTCATTTTAAATAACATTTGCTTTATTTCTTTGTAGCATTGGGAATTTGCTCCCAACAGTGTTCATTATTTATTAACTCTGTGGCAAAGGATGGTAGCTTCAGTTCCTTTTGTGAAATCAACTGAACCCCACTTATTAGACACTTATGCACCAGAAATCACGAAGGCCTTTATCACTTCTCGGTTGGAATCTGTTGCCATAGTTGTGAGGTATTGAAAACTAAATCTTTCTGTTGAATTTTCATCTTTTGCATCTTGGAACTTTTAAAAATTGAGGAGTAATTTACCTACTGTAAAAATCATCCTTTTTAGTGTACAGTTTTATGAGTTCTGACAAGTGCATACAGTTGTATAACATCCGTCAAAATTAAGATATAGAATGGCTTCGTCATCCCCAAAAGTTCTTTTGGGTCCCTTTGTAGTTAGTCCTTTCCCCACCATTAGCCTCTGGCAATTACTCATTTGTTTTGTTTCCTATGGTGTTTGCCTTTTCCAGAATGTTGTAAAAATGAAATGATACAGTATATAGCCTTTTAGTCCGGCTTCTTTCACTTGGCGTAGTGCATATAAGATTCCTCCATGTTGCGTCAGTAGTGTTTCCTTTTCCTTGCTGAATAGTATTCCGTTCTATGGATATATCACAATTTGTTTATCCATTCACCTGTGAATGGGCATTTGGATTGTTTTCATTTTTATCAATTATGAATAAAACAGCTGTAAATATTCCCACACAGATTTTTGTATAGACAAATTTTTGTTTCTCTTGGGTAGATATCGAGGTGTAAGACTCCTAGGTTACATGGCAAGTGTATGTTCTACTTTGTAAGAAGCTTCCCAGCTCTTTTCCAAATTGGCTGTGTCATTTTGCATTCCCACCAGCAGGTATATGAAAGATCCAGTTGCTCTGCATTCTCATCAGCACTTGATATTGTCTGTTTTTAAAAATTTAGTCAACCTAATAGGTATGTAGTGGTACCTCATTGTGGTTTTAATATGCGTTCCCTTAATGACTAGTAATATTGAGCATCATTTTATATGCTTATTTATCATTTGTAAGAATTCTTGGCAAAGTGCCTGTCCAATCTGCTGCCCATTATTTACTGGGTTATTTTCTTATATTGAGATTTGAGAGGTCTATATATTCTGGTCACAAGTCTTTTTATCAAGTGTTTTTTCAAATATTTTCTTCCAGTTCATTGCTTGCCTTTTCATTTCCTTAAAAGTCTTTCAAAGATAAGGTGTTATAAAGTTTGATGAAGTTCAATTTACTCTGTATTTTTCTTCTAGAAGTTATATACTTTCATTATTAACATTGAGGTCTATGATTCATTTTGAGTTAATTTTTGTATGTGATGTGAGGTAAAGCTTGAGGTTTGTGGGGGGGGGTTTTGTTTGGGGTTTTTTTGCATATGGATGACCAGTTACCCCAAAACCATTTGTATAAAAAAAAATATTGAAAAACTATCCTTTCTCCATTGCCTTTACACTGTTTTCAAAAAGTAATTGACCACATACATGTGGTTCTGTTTCTTGACTCTATTCTCATTAATCTGTGTTTCTCCTGCTAATAACCTATCTTGATTACTGTTGTCTTACAATAATAAGCTTTGAAATCAGGTAGTATGAGTCTCCCACCTTTGTCTTTTTCAAAATTATTTTGGCTCTAGTGGGAATAAATCTACAATTATGCGCAATAATATGGGTGAATTCCACAAACATTATAGTAAGCAAAGACAGACCCAAAAGAGTACAGGCTGTATACTTCCATGAAGTTCAAAATCAGGCAAAATTAGTCTCTGCTCCTCCTTTGGGTAAACAAGAGGGGGCTCTGGGGCCAATAAGGAGGTTTGTGAGGTATTAGAAATGTACTGGTTTTTGTTCTGAGTGCCAGTCACATTGGTGTGTTCACTTTGTAAAAATTCATTAAGCTGTACACCTGTAATTTGTAAGCTCTCCTGTATGTGTGTGTTACAGGTCACCATAACATTGGTATGAAAATGAGGGAGCCCCAGAGTTCTTTTTGACTTTTTTCCTTCCTTTGTTTTTCCATGTATGTAAATTTTAAAATCATCTTGTCAGTATCGACAGCTGAATCCTGGGGGGATTTTGACTGGGATTGCATTGAATTTATTTATTCATTTGGGGGAGGAATTGATATCTAACCAATATCGAGTCTTTTAGCCAATGAGCGTGTTTGTCTTTTAATTTCTTCAGCTGTTCTGTGATTTCTTTCATCGGTGTTTTGTAGTGTTCAGCCTTCAGCTCTTGCATACATTTAATTAGGTTTCATTAGTCTTTTATGTTTTCTAGTGCCTTTGGAAGATACTGTTTTTTAAAAAATTTCAGTTTCCAGTAGTTCGTTGCTAGTGTATAGTAATGCAGTTGAGTCTTGTACATTGACCCTGTATGCCAGGACCTTGGTAAGCTCACCTGTTAGTACAAGTAGCTTTCTTGGGTATTTTTTTAATGTATGTAATCATGTCATAGTCAAATATAGACATTGTTTTCTACATTCCAGTCTGTTTTTCTTTGATTCCTCTATCTGTTATGGGGTTTTCATGAACATAAATAAAGTTTGTTTGTGGTGACAGAAAGTGCCTCATGTTCTAATGCTGTCCGCACCCTGGTTCTTCTGTTTGCAGAGACAATCTAGACGACCCACTGGACGACGCCACCACTGTGTTTCAGCAGCTGGAGCAGCTGTGCACGGTCAGCAGGTGCGAGTACGAGAAGACATGTGCTCTTCTCGTGCAGCTGTTTGACCAGAACGCGCAGAACTACCAAAAGCTCCTGCGTTCTGCTTCTGGGGTAACAGTGGACATGACGATTCAGGAAGGTCAGTACGTTTTATCTGTTCCATGGTATCGTGTTGAGTTTTAAGTAGTTCCATTAATCACTTTAATACTTTCATACAATTTCCTTTTATATATTTCCCCCAATTCCTAATCCCCAATAAGCCATTAATTTTTTTAACCTCCTGGATATTTTGGTGGCTTGATGGTTAATTTTCAGTTTTCCTCGATAATATTCATAGGAGCTCTTCCTCTATGGAGTCAGTATCAAGAGAAGCTGACAATGAATAGAGCTCATTACCATACACCTGTCTGTTACCTGAGCTGACTGGTCGTGTTTCCCTCTTGATTGTAAAACTGCAGGTTGACAGTAAAAAATTCTGTAAGACCTCGTCCTGGATTTGCCTTTGTGTGGTAACCTTCACCAGGGCTTTATTTTATTATTATTTGATTTTAATTCTTTAAACTTGCAAATCTCACTGTTTTTCTTTAATCCTTTATTGAGGAGGATTTGTTTATTTACATACATCCCTTTAAATCTTCAGGATCTCAGCAGGGAGTAAAGATAGATAAATACATTTTTCAGATTTTTTTAATGACATGAATTGTGAGAATGGAAGTGGTTCTGTCATTTCTAAGAGAAGGCATTTTAATTATAGTTGAAGAATTTTCTAAAAATATTTGTATCTTTTATGTTGTTTCAGAAAGTGAGTGGTAAGGGGTGATAGTCAAACTTACTTTCAGTGATTTCTCATCTAAACTTCTTTGTAAAACATATTTAAAAGATCATCCTTTACATTTACCTAACGTCTTCTTAAAATGCCTTTTATTCATTATATATTTTTCCTTTTTCTGTGCTACACAGTTCTGCCAAGGGACTAAGTCATGGAGCTGTTACCTTTCCCTCCTTGAAATGTTCTTTCTTTTAACAGGACTTCATTATTTATAAATAAATTGGGGAGAACTAACATTTTTTGCAGCATTTATTCTTTTCATGATTGATTGCCTTTTTTAGTAGAGTTTTGAAAGTTATTAAATACCAAGTACATACCATAGGGCATTTACATATATTGAGACATAGTGGCCACCAGCCACAACCCCATCACACGGCCCGAAGAACAGGTCAGCGCCACTAGCTTTGCTGTTCCCTTTGTTCCTCTTTCCGAGTTTATATCTTTGCTACCAGCAGAGAATAACTGCGGTCTTAAATTTTCATGTATGTCAATTAATGCCTTTTCTTCATACTTTGACTACATATTTATATGTTCTCAAAATAATACATGTTTTTTTGGCCAACCCAATAATACTGTGTAACAGTAAAATGGATGAGCTACAGGTACACTTCCAGATGAATGTCAGAGGTAAGGTATTTAGTGGGGGAAGAAAGCAATTCTTCATAAACTGTGTATAGTTTGAAATATTTAATAAAGCCCCAAAACACATAAGACTAAAAATGTTTAGGAACACATAGTGATATGTGCAAGTGACAAAATGAAAGAAAAATGTCAAGAACCTGCTAAGCTCCAAGTGCAGGGTCAAGGTCACCTCCAGGGTGGGAGTAAGGAAACAAGCCAGGGGAGGGCACGGAGAGGGGATTGAGTGTGTGGGTGGAGCCTTGGTTCTTCAGTTGTGGAGCGCGTCCACGGGTGTTTTATTACACTTCACAGACATTACATATATTTTTCATGTATATAAACATTAAGTTACAATGTGTTGGGTTGGCCAAAAAGTCCGTTAAGTTCTTTCCATAAAAGACACATTTTTCATTTTCACCAATAACTTTCTTGATTTGGATATTTTGAGTATGTTGGCTATCTCCTGCGTGATATGCCGAAAATGTTGCGTATTTTCTTCATCTGCAGTATTAAAATGGCTACTACCCCCAAATTCACCAGTTTTGATAAGTGTTTTTAATGCATGCTGATGTGACAGCTGTCACAGTCTAACAAAACTGTTTTGAATGAAGCATGAGACAGATTAAGTGCTACTAGAGCCATCTGCTGGAAAAACAAACTTTTTGGCCAACCCAGTGAAAAGATTCAGTTGTGAAATCAAAGGACATGTAAAAAGGACTGATGAACAAAGCCAAAGGGGGTAGGATTGAGGGAAGGAGGTGACAGTGGGTAGGGCAGGGGAAGGTGGTGGCGGAAAAATGGAGACAGTTGTACTTCAACAACAGTAAAAAAAAAAGACCTGGACGTAGTGCTTTGAGGTACCGTGCAGTTTGGAAGTGACGCACGAGGAGTCTTTCCAGCACTGATGCTCAGTTTTACCTGATTTCCGCACGTTGTCATCTCACGTACGACTGCTCCCCGCAACAGTCCGGCTTGTTCAGTCCCTGGTCCTTCCTGTTCCTGCATGGATTCGAAGGCTCTCCTTTCCTTCTTGAACGACTTTGCATCCCTCTCGTGTGCTGAGAGTTGGGACAGTGTTGGATTACTGGTGGAGCCAAGCCCACCACACACTGTAAACACACTCTTCCTGACCAATGACTTGAC
>VMDR010006116.1:0-24751 GCA_007922815.1 Macrotus californicus
TTTTATCCTTTGTCCTGTGGTTAAATCTTGATTATTCAGTAGAGCCTTAACCTTCCCCACACAAAACATGTCACAAACAAGAGTTCATTACTCTGCCCTCTAAGTGCTCTTACTTTACAACTTACCCTTAAGGGTAAACTCATACCCAGGTCCCTTTCCCTCTCAATCTTGAACTCAGCTGAACATATTAATCAAGTTCTGAGAGCTCTTCTTTTCCCTCTTCCTCCTTGGAAATTTGCATATAGGAATAACAACAGCCACAATAACAAATATACAAGATACAGATTGTCTGGAGGAAGCATAGAAGTTTACACATACAGGAGGATATGAAAAGTAGCAGAGCTTAGTGAGAATAAATTAATTTGGATGCCAGTTAATGGGAAATAAAACAGACTTGGAAGGAACAGTGTAATTACAGAACTTAAAAAAAAAAATTCAAAAGTCCAGCCTGAACATTTTAAGCAAAACAGGGAAAGGAATAGAAAGTAAGACATTGATGAAGAAAATACCATCAACTTAAATTATTAAGGTCTGGCAAGGCAACAATGAACATCAACTTGACTTTGGCCCTGGCTGTTGTAGCTCAGTGGATTGAGTGCCGGCCTGCAAACCAGAGGGTCACAGGTTCGATTCCCAGTCAGGGCACATGCCTGGGTTGCAGGCCAGGTCCCCAGTAGGAGGCATGTGAGAGGCAACCACACATTGATGTTTCTCTCCCTTTCTTTCTCTCTCCCTTCCCCTTGCTCTAAAAATAAATAAAAAATATTTAAAAAAAACAAAAAGCTTGATTTTGGATGTGCCAAATTATGAGAGAATCTTGCCTCTTGTCCACGGTGAGGGCAACCCTACATTAGAAAATGAGGGGAGCAGGTTCTAGGAAACTCTTCGAAGCCTAGGTGTTGTCAAGTTGGCTCCTCTTCGAGGATGGAGCTTCTTCAAATTGTAAAAAACCCTCCTCTTTTCCACATGAGGGTTCCCAGATACAGTAGTAAAAGCTAAAGCCTTTCCATCTTGATTAGGAAGCCCTCTCTCTCTCAGGAATTTACAAATCTTCCCCTGGATTGTTTTTCCTTTCTTCCTGCTGTTATTAATCAGCATTTCCAGGAAGCTACTTTATTTCAGAGTAGGACTACATTTCGGAGGAATGACCTGGACGGCACAGCCTAGGATGCAAGATTAAAAAAAACTGCTTTCCTGGAGGATTTTTCCTGCTGCTAACTTCCTCTTGGGTCCATGTGACCATGTGACACACAAGAGACCTGGCATTTCCCCAGGGCCGAAATATCAGCTGGTGTTAATGTGTTTTGTTTAATAGCAGCAGACTCCTGGTTTCCTGCTGCCAAGACTGAATTTAACCTAAAGTTACCCTTAGGAAGGACAGGGCAGGTGACTGGGGAATGAGTCAATCATTGTAGCTTTCACTTCTTTTTTTTACTCTTAAAGGTACAGGAATAGGACCCAGATACCATGTTGGACCATAGAGATAAGCCCAGGAGACTGAATCACAGCCAAAAACAACTCCCAGACAGTGCAATCCGATTCACTTCACTTTTATTATGAACAAACACAATCTCAGATAAGTATAACTAGCTTCAGAGTCATTAATAGAAATTATTCCAAAGTTATTCTTAGGTCACAAATACCTACTATCCCACATAAAAAAGAAAAAATCCCACCCAATCAAAGAAAAGATATCTTGTCTATGTTTCCATGGCAATGAGTTTAACGCATCCTCAAATTTTGTCTGGCTAGTTATCCACCACTTATCCAATGGGTTTATTCACTCTCTCAGAGAACCAGGTAGATGGACAGCCTCTGGGGCGTACGGTTCTGGATGGACACAGATTCCTGGCGGATACTGCTGCTGCTATAAAAATACTTAGGACTTCAGAGAATTCCTCTGCGAAAGGTCCCAAAATGCTTTATATAAAGCATTAGTCACACCTCAAAACTGCCCTTTGAGGTAGGTCAGTATTATTATCCCCATTTTAACAGAAGGAAAACTGAGGCACATTATAGTTAAGTGACTTGCCCAGGGTCACATAGCAAGTCCGTGGCACAGTGGTAGGAGAGGCCTTGGCCTTAACCACCCAGGTAACATCGACATCTTGCTTTCTTTAACCTTTCATGCTGACCCATTTAAGCTACACTTACAGAGAATACGCTCAGGACACTAGCAAACCAAGGAGAAAAAGTTCCCATTTTAAATGCTACAACCATCTTTTAACCTAAAAAGAAAAATTATAAGTCAAATACATTCAAATTACTTCCATTCACCATTAAAAATGTGGGCACTTAATAAACACAGCCCCAAGAAAAGTTTCCAAAATGAAGCCCAGAAGGGAACCTTTCAAACAGCTATTCTGATAATCCTCCAGCCAGGCCCCCTTTCCTACCAGCCACTTCTGTAGGCTCTCAGGTGCAAAGGAGCTCCACAGAGGAGCGAGGAGGAAGTGAGAGCACGCTCATATGCAACACTGATTAGAAAAGATGTAAGGCACCCAAATAAGTTGTCAGTACCCCCACAAAGCAAGGACTGTTAGAAATTCAGACTTGATCAGATCTGATTTCTGGATTATTAATGCATCATTTGAATTCAGCGTTAGAATCTTGAAACCTACACATCCACATACACACTTGGGCCCTCAGCCCAAGGACCCCGTCCAGCCTTGTGTGAGGTCATGGTGTGGATCAGATCTATGGAATGGAGTTAGAATAGAAAGATAAAGTTGTTTTTGACCATGAATTATAAAGCAGGCATCTGATGACCTGTGGAATTAAAACTATCCAACAGACATTTCCAAGGGGTAGGTAAGTGCACAGGTCAGCAGATTGAAGCTACAGTGATCTTCCATTAGATTCTTTTCTACTGAGAGGAATGGCTCAAAAGATAAAGATGCCTTTAGTTCACGCTGACCCCTGTAGCATCTGTCTAGTTAATACAAGAAAGGCCCCCCTCCCTTCCACCACTGGGATTCACCAGTGGACAGAGCATTTGCTATTGTACATTCCCGATCTTGGTAGAGAAAAGCCAGGCTTCTGCACTGACAGCTGAGGTACAGGGAGAGGAGTGGTCCAAGGTTCTCAAAACACCGATTTTTTTTTCAGACCTCTTCTATATTATCATCTACCCTCAGCTCTATTGTGGAGAATGCTGGTTAGTTTGCTGAACAGAGATGCTGTTCAGCAAAGATCATGGCACCTCAGACCCCAAGTTTCAGCTAAAGCTTTGCAGTGTACCCTGGTCCCAGGGACCGCACAGGGCCTCCTTTTAGGTGAGGCACTTTGGAATTTGCCTTTGTTTCTTGTGCTTCCCAGTGAAGACTAGGCTCCCTCCTGCTTTTATCAGCATTGCAGTCAGCTGGGAGCACAAACTAAAGCTGGACAGGGTGGATGAGCAAGCAAGGGACAACTGGCATGCTCCCTGGTTCTGACCCAGACAGAGGAGACTGAAAACAAACTCTCTTTTGCTCCATGGCTGGCTCACTGGCATGATGCAAGCATTTGGCTTGGCTGTGCCTCATAACAGAGAGAGTGCCTAAGCCAGGGATATTTCTAGTAGGGTTTGCCAGCCTTGTCTTGAGTCATCAGTGTGGCAGGGGATCACAGAAGTGTAGGTGGAGAGACTCTGGAGGCCAAGCATAAGTGGCAGCTAGCTCAACTTTATAAAGGGAAACAGTGGTTCAGTGACCCTGAGTATTCTGTCTGCCTGGACGGCAATAACCGTCACTGCCTCTGAACACACAAAGGAAGCTGCCTGTCCAGAGAAAAAAGAAAACATCAGGGAATAGATAGAACCAGTGGGAGAAAATGGACAGATAGGGTAGAGCCAGGAGTTGATAACAGGGTAATTAAAAGACTTCTATCTACTTGCCCCTAGGCAGTCCTGTACTCTAGGCCAGATCAGCGATCTTCAATGGGTAGGCCACAAGAATTTTTAAATCATGCAATACCTGCCTATTTAGTCAGGGTCACTGACCTCTTTTCCTTTAGATTGTCAAATAAACAAAAACAAAAAAAAACCAACAGCTAACACAACAATAGCTGTCTGGTGTTAATGAATCAAAGTATACCTATCTTTCCTTGTGAGATCGACAAAAAAATGTATTTTTTGGTGTGCCACAGAATTTTAGAAATGAGTCTGTGTGCCATGAGATGAAAAAGGTTGAAAATCGCTGAGCTAGTTGTTAACAGAGAAGAAATGAGTGCAATGGTCTGAAACTGTGGTGAGGAACCTTCTAGTTTGTACCAAATCCAAGCAGAAATAGGAGTCAGTGAACATAATAACTAACTTGTTTGGATAACCAGCTTTCATAGTAGGACACCCAATAACTTAGTAACCTTCTGACTGAATCCAAATCCCCAATGTGTTCTCCCAGCCCTTCTGCTGTGAAGTTCTCTCTCAAACTGCCTACAGACCCTGTTTCTCAACCTCTCCATCTCTTGTCCGACAATGGGGGGCAACGTGGACAATCGGCCTTATTCCTCCTCTTTAAGTATCCTTCTTTCAGAGGGAAATACTCTAAGGGAATCATTTAATATTTTAAGCAAAGCATATCTGTATACATACTTTTTATGTTTGACCTATCTCCTAAAAATCCATCCTTCTTGGGTTTCTGGAAATGCTACAGCTACCTTATTACCATGAAGGGCTGACCAATATCCCAATGGTCAGATGGCAGAACAGAAAGTTGAAAGAATTTTGATGATTCCATGAGCTGCTGGATTCACCAATTCTGGAAACAACCAACCTCAAGACTTCCTGATATATGAAATAAGAAATCTTCCTGTTATTAAAGAAAAAAGAATCTTTCTCCATCAAAGACAGCTTTTTCTACAAACTAAATGCTTCTTCTTTATCCTCAGCCTTTACTCTATCGATATACCAAGATTTGCTTGTGTTCTGGCATTGCCAAGCTCCGTGGCCATTCCCTACTCAGAGTCAGGAGAGAAAGGAAGCGTGCTGTGTGTTGGGGCTTGATGTCCTCCTTCGGCAGGCCGCTGTGTGTTTGATCCCATCAGGAACATCTTGCTTTGTTTCCCACCTCACCCCATCCTTATTTATCAATCATACCATGCATGCTACCTCCCTCCCCTGACAATTTACCTGCTTGAGAAGCTTTGTGCCAAATAAGCTGTTTTTCCATTCCCTCTGGCAAAAGTCTGGAATGAAGATAATGAACAGGGCTCTTCCCAGAAGATTTTGTCAAATCTCTAGCTTGAGCCACCTTCCTTGAATCTCAGGACAGCTTAAGGAAAGTCATCTGGGGCAAAACTACTAGTTTGAGATGACAGAAAGGTTGCCTAGACTTTGGAAGCTGGACACTCACCAGCGCCTCACCAGCTACTGTCAGGGAGGCAATGAGAGGGAAGAGAAAGGAAGGTGACTGGAGCAAAGAACAATGGGTGTAGAAGACAGGGAAGAGAAGAAAGAAGAATATCAGCTCAGCATCATGAAGGCAGAGTTGTTGGCTTTCAATACTTTTGAATTTTAAAAGAATACTGTATTGGAATGGGTTAACTTCATCATCTTTAGCATCCTGGTAGCATTATTCAGTAGTTAATAAACAGAACATTAAACCTCTGCCTGGCTGGCTTTTGGAAAAGGAACCCAAGGGACCCAAAACTCAGCCACTCTTGTAGCTTCCATCTCCAGTTCTTTTAACCCTGGCCAAGACGGTCTCCTTGGAGACTTTCTTCCGGTCATAAGCCAGACCGAGGGCAGCCATGCAATCAATGAAGAATGTGGTGAAGTTGACGTGCCAGCGGTACTCACTGGTGGAGTAGTCATAGGGAAAGGAGTGATGGTAGTTGTGGAAGCCCTCACCTGGAACAAAAACAAAGAAAAAGTTATGGAGTTCTACTAGGAATTGCTGTCTTCCTGATCTTGGAACACTGGTTATCTAGCAGAAGACCTCAAACCTAGTACAAACTTGCCGTTGTTGGATGAATGAATGAAACCAATCTCTTCTACCCTGAACCAAATAGACGTCCTCAGAGGCTTCTTAAGAAATGAATGGGCCCCGGCTGCTGCTGCTCAGTGGATTGAGTGCGAGCTATGAACCAGAGTCGCTGGTTCAATTCCTGGTCAGGGCACATGCCTGGGTTGTGGGTCAGGTCCCCAGTAGGGGGTGCCCAAGATGCAACCACACCTTGATATTTCTCTCCCTCTCTTTCTCCTTTCCTTCCCCTCTCTCTAAAAATAAATAAATAAAATCTAAAAAATAAAAAAGAAATGAATGGGGAGCCTCGCCAGCTACTTGTCTGGGAGGTAAGTAGCTGTCTAGGAGCCCTTGGACAAAAAGGACTGGCAGATTCAGAGGATAAGATGACCAAAAAGAAACTGCTGGAAATGGATTTTAGATTGGAAAATTCCAGAACTTCACTAAATATTTGTCTGAGATCCTCAGGCTCTAAATGTACATGCATGTGTTAGGGTAGGAAGAGGAGAGAGTCCAAAATGAAGAACTTTCGCTGTGTTTCCTGTAAAGGTGAGCAAAGGAATACACCTGCACTGGTACTACCTCCAAGGGTGTGAGAGACCAACAGAATTGGGCAGTAACAGTCAAAAGTCAGAAGAAAGGAGGCCCAGCCCAGGAGTTCAAGTATCCTAGGCCCCCACTGACTGGTTCAGTAAATTCTCTGACTTGGAATTCTTTTGACGCAGAGAAAAGAGAAGGTCTCTGCGGGAGTCAGAACCAAGATGCTAACATATTCCCTCTAACTTCTGAAGCTCTGTGATGAGCAGTTCACTTTGCTGGATGGAGGAAAAACAAAGAAACTCTGGATTCGTGATCATTTCCAAAATGGGTACAACTTTGGAAACTCCAGAGATTTCTCCAACCTTTGGCAGAAGTCTTCTTTCTGAACTGCATTCAGCAATAACAATACCGACCCTTATGTGGCCCAGATACAGCCAGGTAAAGAATAGCTAATACAAGAGCATACTGAGCTCTCTGAAGATAAAAGAACCTCAGCAGAGTAGTAATGATATTAATAATGAGCAAGTAAAGGCAGTCTTACAAAGTAAATGACACCATCCAGGGCATCTCAAGGTATGTCCCCTCTCTGTGACACTGGATGATCCACAGTGTGAACTGAGTGGGAGGGTGGAATGATCCCAAGGCTAAAGGTACTAACAGAGGATTGCTAATTTCCATAAATGGCTTTGCAGCTAGGCTCTGTATAAAGCACCAACCAGGCCTATACTTATCAGATTTAAAACTGAATCAGACACAAACCTAGCCGAGGTGGGTGGGGAAAGAGAAGGAGGGTTCATGGGTAGAAGAAGGTCAAGACTTTGCAACTGGGGCAGTGAGACACAGCCCAAGAAAGGCTCAAGGGAGGTCAGCTTTGGCAGAGAGAAGATGAGCATGTGACTGTGAGGGAGGTAATTCAAGAAGAAAAGATTAGAAAGGCAGGAAGCAGAGCTAGAGGAAAACAAAGGTGTGGTGATAAGGGAGGAAAGGAGCAGGTATGGAGAAATGAGTAACTAAGACAGACCGAGATACCGGAGCCACTTGGAACCAAGGGTTGGAAAGAGGCTGCAGTTGGGGAAGCTCACTATAGATCCATTTGCAGTACAAGACAAATCTCATTCCAGAAACTTCCATTTCTATTAAAATCTCAGACTTCTATGGCCTAGGTGATTTATTTCAAACATGGTTCAGAGTAAGGACATACAGAGTGGCTGACGTGCCTGAAAGGAGCGGGGAGAGGCATGAGAGTTAGAAAGAAAGAGAAAAAACAAAGCACTTCTACTACAGATTGTAGAGACGCTCAGGGTTGAGATATAAAGGAAGACTTTAAGGAGAAACAAGAGGCGCACAAACATGCGGAGCAGTGAGATGGCCTAGAGACACTGGGTGACCAACAGCGCTGATCACCGGGAGGGGACAAGAGGCCCCGCGTTTGCTCAAGGAAAGCTAATTCCAGACCTTGGTCAAAGTCTATATTTAGTTGAAAAGAGTGACGGAAAAAAAATGGAGACAGATGGCAGAGCCCTGCTGTCCTAGACTCTGGCTCTCAGGACTCAAATTATACAGAGAAATAGATTCATGAATAGGCAGCATTAGATGAGCAAGCAGGCACCCTCTATCAAACTAATGGCTTTATTGGGGATTCCCTAACCACACTGTTGGGGGGGGGGTGTTCTTAGCACAGAATAAAGCAGAACAGAGGAAAAATAAGGACGGGATCAGAATGGTCGGTGGTGGGAAGGGCCACCATCAGTTGCTTTGATGTCCTTCCTGTTGGCAGCACTGAGCAATAAGGCCTGGCATATACTTCAAGAATGGCCTATCTGGATACAGCCAAAGACAGAACTTTATGGAATTAAACTACAAGTATTAATGTTAGATTTGATACGACACATTTAAATATAAGCCACTAGGCGTACGGGCCACTCAGAAAACCCTCTTGTCTACTGACATGTTCCCTGCCCCAAACATGACTGCAGTCCAACCCACAGGTGACTGGAAGATGGAAAACCCAAAGGGGCTCATTATACACAGCATTTGGGGATTGTCTTAGAACCTGGAGTCAAAGGCACTGTCATGTTTTTACCCTTTCCTTTTTATATGGGACTTGTTGCCTGACTCTCGAGAGTTTTCTAATATATTGCCCCTTAGTTTCACAGTGAAAAAGAGGCCATAAAACAAGTTAATCTGGTTTTCCTGGTTCCCAGCCTAACACCCTAAATAGCAGACCACTAGATGCATCTTGCTGGAGATGGCTGACTTACCCGCAGCTCCCAGTGAGACCAGAATGTTCTCTCGAGGGTTAATGTTCTTGTCGTAAGGGCGGTATCCATAGAGGTGGGCAGCACTATTCACCAGCCAGGTGGCATTGAGCACGATGGCATAACGCAAGAAAGTGGCAACGCACAGGCTGTGTTGGAAAGTTTCACCCCAGAAATACCAGGGCACGAGTGTGGGCAGGATGAAGCACATCACCAGGACAGCGGGCTTGTAATACCTACGTGGAAAGACCATACACAGTCAGCAGAGAGAGAGAGCACAGACCTACCTGACTTCCATCATCACTGGGCTGGGCTGTCTCTCTCCTTCTGCATCGTGAGGACAGCGTGGCAGAAAACAGAGCGAGAAGGATGGGGTGGGGAATTTAGGAGCAGGTAGTGTTATCTCAGTTTTTGGATGAGGTAATGAGGGGTTAAATGACTTTTCTAGGATTGTACCACTAGGACCCAGTGGAGCAAGGACTGGAACGCTGGTCTCCTGACCCAAAATTCATTGTTCTTTTTTTACTATAGCATAATTCATGTGGACAAATAGGCAAGGTCCAGATTCCAAATGAATACACTGAGTTCTCCCAGCCAGGGTGCCTCTCTTTGGTCCCCTTTCCATTCTGCCTTTGGGCACCTCTCTCTTTCCGGGTAGTGCCCTTTGCATAGTCCATGTTTAGTGTCTGGCTTCCATTTCTTTGCCAGCCACCTCTGATCCTTCCTCTTCCTTTCCCACAGGGTCCTCGTGCCCACAGGTGATCCTCCAGAGGCCCTGTCCCGTTGTTCAATCTCTCAAGTGGACACCAGGCCATCGACTGGATTTCTTAAGTCCCTTCAGCAGCCAAGCCTTTTGCTCTTACATCACGGCTTTTTCTGCATCCAGCTGCTTTCCATTCTTACCATTGCTTCCCCCACATGGATCCTCACTACGTCCTAACCTGTGGCCCTGCTGCTCACCTCTTTGGCTCGATGGGTTCTCTACTGTCCTGAGAGTGATCTGTCTGAAGCACACCTCCGACCATGACACATCCCTACTGCCTGTTGAATTAAATCCTAAACCTGCTTTTAAGACTCTCCAAGAATAGCAGTCTCCCTCTCTAGTCTTAATTCCACCACACCCTGTACTTCAAGCAAAAGGACTCTGTTGCTAGACCATGCCCAGGCTTCAGCTCCTTCTGTTCTGTCTGTATTGTCCCTCCCTCTCCCCATAGCACCAGTAGCAATCTCTACCCATCAGTGGATTGCAAAGCTACTTTCTTCATAAACCCTTCCCTATGTGCTCTGCCTCTCCTTCGTGCCTCTTATTGGTACAGAAAATATTTTGCCACGTATCATAGTCATTCAGATGCTTGGCTTACCCTTTCACTCCCCAGCAGGCTACAAACTCTTTGAAGGCAAGCACTATGCCACCGTTGTCTTTGTAGCATGACTTCCTACATCAATAAACTTGAATTTAATTGGTTTAACTAAGGTAGCTCAGAAAGAATAATAGTCTATTGCTGTGGACTTGGAGGCTGGAAAATATTAGGGTTTTAAATTATGATTTTGAACATACAAACCCAGTAAATCTCTCAGCTTATGTTTACAAGTCCCAGGAGAAAATGGAGGGGTCCCCAAACCCCAGGCACTCAGCTCCAGCACCACCCCACTCACCTCCTCTGGAACATCAGCAGCTTTTCGGCTTTTAGGTCAGACAAGTCTAGCAAAGCACCTTTCTCTTTGACAGCTGGGTGTTTGCGCACAAGCAGCCAACCCACGTGAGAGAAGAAAAAGCCACGTTGGGCATTGTGGGGATCAGCATCTGTTTCTGAAAACTTGTGGTGAACACGGTGATCTCGGGCCCATTCATAAGCATCATTCTGGAGGAACAGAGAAGAAGGTAAGCCTGAGGAGAAACACCCTATTGGGGAATCCCAATGAATAGACATCTTCAAAAGCCCATGGCTCTCAGCCCAACATCACAAAATACCCAAAAGCTGGGGCTCCACAGAGGGTCATGGAATTGCCTCCTCGTTCCCCCCAACTTGCTGCTGAAGCTTATATGGAAAAACACCTTAAAGTCCCAGGACCACATGAAGAGGACAGGTTGCTTCATGAAGGTCTCACAGTGGGCAAAATGGAGGTGGACCACATAGAACTCAGTTTCATTAGGAGAGAACACTGCAATTCTTCAAGCAAGAAATGTTGGGAAAGGTCTTCACATGGTGCCTGATCCTTGGGCAGGGAGAATGAGGCAGGCAGCCTTGCGTCCCAGGGCTCTGGTCAGTGGGTGGAGCTGCAGGGAGCTCCATTCTGATGCCTTGGCAAGAGATGGCTCACAACTCAACAAGCCAGGCACATAAATCACAAGCTTGGCCACATTCCCAAATGACCTCTGGGCTTCTCTGGGACTGTTTCCCTCCCTTCTTTTATTTTTTTAAGATTTTATTTATTTATTTTTAGAGGGCAGGGAGGGAGGGAGAAAGAGAAAGAGAGAAACATTGATGTGTGAGAGAGATATCAATCGGTTTGCCTCTGGCACACCCCGATGGGGACTGGCCCGCAACCCAGGCATGTGCCCTCAACTGGGGACTGAATCGGTAACCTTGCAGTTGCAGGCTGGCACTCAACCCACTGAGCCACACCAGCCAGGGCTCTTTCCATCCCTTAAAGGATGTGCCAATATCTCTTCCTCATCTTTGCCCCAATGTCAGTAGCCCTCAAGGTAGAAAGTGCTGTGGCTCAGGAGATGGAAGGCTGCCATGAAGAAGGGGACACGTTTGGTTGCCTCTGTTTTCCCTCTGCTCCAAGCTAAGCCCCGCCTATCCTTTGCCCATTGCTACCACTTAGTAGCTATGAGCTCCCTTTCCCGGATGTCCTTCACTCTGTCTCTGCTATCAACCTTCTGCCTCAATAAACCTCCATACTTGACTTTAGCCAGCCTGGCAGCCCAAAGTAGGACCATAATGTTGGTCTTTCTAACCTCTCAGTGATACAATTTCTCATCTGTGAAATGGGAATCATTATAGCCCCTACCTGCTAAGAGAATGTCATCAGGCAGCCCACGTCAAGTGCTTAGGATAGTACCAGGCACATACTCAGTGCTACAAAAGTGTTTGTTCCCATTACCTGAGTCTGTGGGACATGCACTTCCATCCCACCCTGGTGGAGTCCTAAGATATTCACCTAAAATGGCGAACCTATTGTCCAATGTCTGCCCAGGAAACCAGCATCATACACGAAGGCTTTGTGCATTACAGGCCTTTAGGATGAAGTCCCCCAACAGTCAGATTATGTGATAACAGAGGAACCTTAGGATAAACAGAGTATTTCCTATTTATCTCCTAGTTCCCTTTCCTAGTGACTCAGAAGTGTGCTCATGCTTCACAGACTTAAGGACTGGGCCTACACTTTAGGTGACCACAAGGACAGAGAAAGTGACATGATTGTCCAGGTACTGCTTCTTTCCAGGTGCAGATTCCCTCCATTCTGCCCCTGATCATTAAGAGAGTGAAGGAAAGAGCTGAGTGGAGGCGGCTTCTTACCTGGAACGCCATGGTGTTGGCAATGATGAGGAAGAGCCGCAGGGGCAGCCGAGCTTTGTAACTCCGGTGACTCCACAGGCGATGGGCTCCTGCTGTTATGCCCAGGGAACTGATCATATAGTAGAAAAACCCTACCAGGCGGAAACAGTGGGAGGTCAGTAATCTGGGAAACCATTCACATGTGGTTCTCTGTATGTCGTCTGTGTCTTCAGAGTCTTCGGGTGAGGATTTGCTTTCCCTGAAGTGCAGGGACACCTTGGTCTCTTAGGTCTCTCCGGTTTTATTACTTGAAAAATACCTTCACCTCTCACCCTCTCCACCTAGGAACTGGAATAAGCTAAGGAGTCCCAGGAAGTTTAGAAAGGCAGGACCGAGAAGAGAGAACTTACTACCTAGCCACATGGTCACTCTCAGTCACGGGGACATTATCCCAGGTCTCTTGTCTCCTTTGACCTTCAGCTAAGCTTCCTCCAAATTTTAAGGACAACAGACTACTCCTGCAGTGCATAGGACCCACAAGCAAGTAAGGTCTGGGCACTCACCAGTTCAAGGGGCTCTGCATTGTAGAGGACACTCAGGGGGCTCAGAACTCTGGCTATTTACCAACTGGTACAAAAGCCTTTTAATAGTTTAGCAGGCAGTGTGGCAACATCGCTGGAAAGTGTGCCCTGCACATACTTCATATCTGCATAGTGCCCTGAGCTTAACCAAGAATTTTATTTCTTTGTTTTAAAGAGGGGGAGGGAGGAAGAGAGGGAGAGAAACATCAATGTGCAGTTGCCTGTCATGTGTCCCTTGTTGGGGACCTGGCCTGCAACTCAGGCATGTGCCCTGATTGGGAATCAAACTGGCAACCCTTTGTTTCGGCAGGCCAGCGCTCAATCCACTGAGCTACACCAGCCAGGGCAAATTTTATATTCTATGATTCTCTAGATTCCTTGAATGGCTTTAATATCCTCACTTCACGGATGAAGAAAAAGACAGTCAGAGAGGTTATGTTATCTCTGGTCATGAGTCTAGTAAGAAATGGAGCCATGGTCTAAAACTAGGGTTTCTGTCAACAAGCGTTCATGGTCCCGTTATCCCACCCAGCTTCCCAGGGTATGCGCACAGGTCCTGTGTCTCTCCTTTCTGACGTCCCCCATCAGCCCGAATTCTCTCTGGCAAGGTTAATTTTAGACAGTGATGGGATACCCTCAAAACTGTCAGCAGAGCACCCCAACACTGCCCTCCCTCACCTTCCCGGAGGCCTGCCAGCTATAATCTCTCACTGGGAAGTGGATTGCTGGGGGTACTCGCCTTCCTCTGCTCAGCAGCTCTAGCAGGCAGGGGCTGAACAAGGCCTTGGTAGAGCAGTTGACTGTTGATAGACAATGTTTCATTCCCAGGGAAACAGCTAGAAACAATGGATCCTCAGTGACCACAGAATTTAGTTGCAGTTGGAGACACCACACATTGTAACAAATTGTCCTGTGTTCTCCAGCCATAGATAGCAGTTTCCTAAACAGTCCAGGATCCCAAGGACAGGCATGGAGCCAGAGTCAACTCCAGTGAAAGTTCTGTCTCTAAGCCCTCTGTGTAGAAGTTAGGGCCCCAGGTGACTTGCTGGCCCCCAGCTGCGGGGCAGTTATCTTCCCAGATGCAGTATCTGCCAGCATCTGCACTTGGAAAAATGACAGTTGAGCCACAGCCCCACCAATCAATGAGGAGGAAGAAAAACGGCTTTGGGCACGAAAGCAGAAGCGCTTGGCTGAGAACCAAGGAGGTGTACTGGGGTTGCTGCCCACCACAGAGGTGACCCTGGCCAGTTAACTCAGAAGGTACGGAAGATCCTAGTGCTACCAGGGAACTGAGGGAAGAACCCAGGCACTCTGGTGCTTTTCCATCAACCCCTCTAAGCCTATCAACTAGGCCTTATTGCAGTTAGAGACTCATTCTCTACTAATGTCCAAAGTGATGGTTAAACAAAATCTCATAGCTTTGGCCCTAAGAGACCAGAAGTTTTGCCCCTTAGCCCTCCGCGTTGCCAGAGACATCCCTTCAGATTGCCCCCAAAGGACCTTCTGAGAGGTTCTCCAAATTGCTCAGTCATGAGAAATGCTGTAATCACAATCAGTTGCTAATTTAACACTGTCCTTGGGAATAAAAGGAAAGGTGAAGCCAAGCTCCTAAACTCTGAATGTGGGACCTCTGGCTGTCCCTTTCTCTTCCCTGTTCCTTAAGACAGAAGAGTTCTGATAACCCCTTATCAGATAGTCATTCAGTCAGCTAAGCCATCCACCACAGTTCCCAGGGGGAGTGCAAAAGGTCACCACCAGTCTCTGTGTGCCACATAGCTCTGTCCAAAAGCACAATGCACATTCATGGGCAGGGCACAAAAAGGCAGGAAGCACAGCCTTGTTTTGGGGACAGCACTCTGCCCCTTGCACCAGTAGCCCAGGGTGGGGAGCAAGCAAAAGCAGTCTGGCCAAAATCTAGACTTAACCTGACCTGCAGGGAGTGCTGAATGCTGGAAGAGGCTTGCAGGCAACAAAACTACTTGTGAAGACCCTTCCATTGGGGAGGAGGGGGTGGAGAGAGGAGTCCACAGTTTCCCTGGGGAATCCTCACACTGCAACTGAGGTTCAGCTGGGTTCTCAGAGGGGCCATAGAACAGATGTCCCTGTCCCCTCACAAATAAGAGAGCTCTTCCCAATCTGCAGATGAACTGATTTCCTGTGCCTAGCCAGCTCCAGCAATGACACACCTGCAACCTTCCCCATCCCCAAAAGATTTGTACTCCAAAAGATTGAAATCCTGAGAGAGGGGACCACCCAGTTGCCTTTCACTCTCTGCGGCACTGAGAGGATTCCCTGACCTGAAGCTCTAGGGACAGATCGAACCACATTTAGATGTAAAAGGGCCTAGGAGAATCAGTTAAAACTTGACCTACTAGCCCTTCTACATAGCTACCCTCCAAGAATGCAGCTGTCAGCAAGCACCCCACACCTGAGACTACTCAGGAAACCCTAACGCTGTTTCCTGGAAAGAGTTCTTGCTCACCACCCTCAGAGGGAGGCAGTGTGGGGCCCCTGGGTCTTCAGAGTCCCCTGTTCTCCCCTCCCCGCTCAGGCTGATGGTGGCAGAGGCAAAAATGCCTGCAAAGCGCACGTGTGTATCCAGGGGGCAGGGCCCCGCTATCAGCTCATACCCACGGGTCCCTGTGAAAAATCTGAGCTAAGGGCAAGTCAGGGACAGAACTGGGAACTGTCTCCCTCACTGCAGCAGCCTCAAGGCTAGGGCTGCTTGGGGCTCTTTTCTGGCCTGGTCTGGCTGTCCTGGCAAGGAGAGACTGCAGGGCATCAGGAGACAGGGGCTGGAGTAGTCTAGATGGGGAATGGGGCGTGAAACATTTCCTCGACCTTATTTCAACCAAAGGATATTTTGCTGAGTGGTGCATACAGTTCCCTGGAGACCTACATAGAGGCACAGAGCACCCCATCTGTGTAACGGGTCCTACAGGAGCCTTCGTCTTTTCTCTAACAAAGGAGGCTGGAGGGCCAAGGGTCAGGGTAAATAATTTTGTGAGTAACCACCTCTCTGTCCCTCCCTCTCCTACTCTCTTCCTGAGCAGTTCCTGTTGCTGTCCCACACTATGCTCAGCATATACCCCCCCCGGAGACCACCTGTCCCTTCCCATGTTCCCATGCCTCCCAGGTAGGCGCCTCGATTCCTTTGTGGCTGGCAGGGCTGGGACAAGCAGCCAAACAAATGACTTGAAACAGAAAAGCTCTTTCAGGGAAAGCTGACTGTCTGGCACAGGCCTACTCACTTCAAAGCCGGCAGCAAAAGGTCTCAGTGCTCCCTCCCCAACAACCAAATGAAAGGGCCTGGGCATTGCCACTCTGGCCTCCCAGTAACCCTAGGCTCTGTTTCCAGCCCACTCAGCCTCTCAGAAACTGTTGGGAAAACCTGGACCCAGAGGGCCTGCTGCCTCTGTTCCATGCAAGCTCCCACCTTATTAAAGAGTGGAGAGATCTGGGACACTGGATCAACAGGACAAGAAAACTCTTACCCCAGAGCCAGGTGTAGACCTTGCACGTGGGAACCAATGTGATCCCATACAGGGCTCCCAAGTGTAGCAGAGACATAAGGATGATGTTCCTCCAGACATACACAAGCTTGGGCCTCGGGCCCTCCTTATCCTTGTAGCTTGGGTCATAGATGTCATCTCTCATTTCAGGGCGGATGTCTTCTTCTGCATGTAGGGCATTCTTCTCCAACTTGCCTTCTCCATCCTGCAGGGTCCTGGAGGGAGGCTCGGTGATGGTGGTGGTGGTGGTGTAGGAGCTAGAGATCTGGAAGGGAGAGAAAGCGGAGAGTTGGGGAGAGTCGGGAGAGAGGAGACGACACGTGGAGGTAGCAGGGGCCACTTTACTCTCTAATCAAGCTGGGGGAAGGGGGAGGTATTGGCCCAGACCCTGTCCCCATGCCCAGGTTCACTGAGGGCAGCGTTTACCCTAGATGGAAAAGTCCCCAGGAACTGTGCAAATAGGTGGTGGTGGTGGTGGTGGTGGGAGGGGGGTGGGGGGCGGGGGGGAGGTGAAACCTCAAGGTGAAGGAGCAAATAAGGAGTGAAACATTTTTACCCCTTCCAACACACGACGGAACACCTTCCGGGGATACATGCTCACAGAAGGGTAACCCGCACCACTCGGCTTTTCTTTTAAGCTTGAGAAACAAAAGTTCGGGAACCTAGTCCCCAAATAACAATCCACATTCCCAACAAATGAAGGCAGAACAACTCGCAAAGGATAGCTATGTCCTCCGCGGAGATCTCGACTCCTCCATCATCAACGAGTCCCCTAGTAGCCCAGCCAGGGCCGGCGGCCCCGCGGTCTGAGAGCCAATGCTGGGAAACTCACCTCATCTTGCAGCAAGTGGGCCGGCATCTGGACTCACTTTCCCAGGCTGAGACTGAGGAGCGGAGTTCGGGACAGCAGACTCGGTGGTCGAGCCCGCCTTTGCGTGGCGGTAGGCGGCGTTGCACTCCGAATCCTCCTGTCTCCGTGAGCGCTGGATCGGTGTCCGGACCGGATCCACTGTGCGTAGATCTCCCAAGGCTGGGATTTAAAGGCTGGAGCTGGCAGGGGGGTGGCCGTGTCCCGTATTTCCTCACTCCCCTTTTATTCGCAGCCAACAGGGGCAAAGGGCGCAGAGTTGGCCAGCCGTGGGAGCCCTGCAAGAGCCGAGAGGGGAGGAGACAGAGACGGGGTGTGCTAGGGGCCGGGCGAACGAAAACTGGACGCCGCAGCTACTCCGCTGCTCCGCCGCTGCGGCTCGTGCCCCTGGGGAAATGCTAATGGGCTTCTGTAAACTCTGGAGCGTCATTGGCCGAAGGGAATTTGGTGCCACCTCGTCCTGCCGTTGCCATTGGCTCGGCGCAATCTGCTGTTCCCCGTGCCGCGAGCTCCTTGCTCCCCCTCCCATCCCTTTCTCTTCGGCTTCTCTTCCACCGGCCGCTGGGCCTCTGTCCGGCACCCCGCGGCCTCGGAGGCACTCGGGAGCGTTCTCTCCGGAAGACGGAGAGGACACAGTCCTGGAATGGGGGGTGGGTACCAGCCCAGGACTGACCCCCCAGCACTAAGCGATTGCATGGGCACTGGGGAAGTTTCACAGGAAACAGTAGAGAAGCTTCGGGGCAGACCAGTATGCACAACTCCATCATGCTTGCCTTCCCGTTCCCAGGGACGCGTGGGAGGGGAGACTTGGCTTTAAACCTGGGGTCCGGGTCGCCCAGGGCTGGCGCAGCCCGCCGCCCTCTCCAGCAAGCGCGGGGGGGGGGGCTTGGTCAGTGGCGGAACAATGGCTCTGCCCCGCCCCCCCAGCTCCGCGAAGCTAACCCGGGGCCGCAGAACTTGGGGTGGCTCCGGGCCGGCGGTAGAGCAGACGCACTCCGTTCACATATGTGTGGACCTGCACGCGCGCACGCTGTTCCGCCAGGAGGCACGCCCAGCAGAGTCTGTCACCGCTGGGCCCCAGCGAGCCATCCCATCCCTCCGCCCACTCTCCAGAACGCGTGAGGGATGTTTTGGAGATTCTTCAGATGGTCAGGTTGTAATTGTGAAATGTTCTTCATGGAAAAAGCCAGGAAACGCACAACATGTGCTTTCACCCAGAAGCAGGAAAAATGGCTATATGGAACAAGAAGAGCTGACTGGTGCGGAATTATCACTGCAAGCCAACTCTTAAGAATCATTTTATTAAATGCTTACTGTGACCCAGTGAGGTGGATAGCCCATTATTCATTCCCTTTTTAAGATGAGAAAAGTGGGATATGGAGAGCTTAAATAATTCATTCACCTATGGCCACAGCAGCCAGTAAGTGGTGGGGTTCCGAACTGGGCTCAGAAGCGTGATGCTGGAGTTGAAACTTATTCCCTGCGCAGAACCCTGGGTTCTTCTTTTTTTTTTAAGTATATTTTATTGATTACACTATTACAGTTGTCCCAATTTTCCCCTTTTGCCCCCCTCACCCAGTACCCCTTTTCCTCCAGCAACTTCCCCTCCCCACCCTCGCTTAATTCAAAAATCATGACTATCAACAACTGAATCTAAAAAAATTCAAACAAACAAACAAACAACAAAACTAAGCAAACAGAACAGGAAGAGAATCTTAGATATGGGGACATTTGGAGGGCTGTCAGCTGAGAGGGGAAAGGAAGAGAACAGGGGAAAGGTGCAGGGATTCAGAAGCATAGTTGGTAGGAACAAAATGGGGGAGGTGAAGAGTGTATAGGAGATGGAGAAGAACCCTGGATCCTTGAGAAGCTCTGACCTCACTCATGTCCCCCCTTCCCCACCTTTTCTAGGCCTGTGGGAGTCATATCGTAAAGAGTAAGCTGAGAACCAAGCAGGCTATGCATTCTCCCAGCCTCCTGTCCTGTGCCTCCCCAAACACGATCCGGAATACTTCCTCTGGATAGAGAAGAAAATAAGGACTTGGATGCCAACGATTAGCTTCTCAGGAAGACAGTGAGGAAGGCTGAGGGGGCTCCTTGTTGGCCACTGGTCTAAGGGCCAGGCCAACTCTCCCATCAGTCACCAGGTACCTCCTGGCCATGCCAATCCTGGCTCCCTGTCCAGTACAGAACTTTCAAATGGGACTAGATGTTTTCTTTTTGAAAAATCCTCACCTGAGGTTAGGTTTATTGATTTGAGAGAGAGAGGCAGGGAGAGAGTGAGAGAGAGAAACATGGACGTGAGAAGTATCAGAAGCACTGATCAGTTGCCTCACTTAGGCACACAGACCAGGGATGGAAGCCACAACCTAGGGATGTGCCCTGACCAAGAGTCAAACCCTCAGTCTTTTGGCGTACAGGGTGACAGACACTCCAACCAACAAAGCCACCTGGCCAGAGCGAGACTCGATGCTTTCAGATATACACAGCGTATCTTGTCATGGCTGAGAAATGCTTGGCATGTGCAAGAGAAGTCAACTCCTCTTCAGGCTCTCTCTGCATGTTGGATTTGCCTAATTCCTCTACCAACTACAGGGTTCCTCTTCCAGGGAGAAGGTTCAGGGTTTTTCGGGGGGTGTGCTTTTAAATGTGGCTCTGGTCGACTTTACCATTAAGACCAGCTTTGTTTCTCTTCAACTGCCTCGGTATATTTGACCTTGTCTCCTCCAGACCCTGGACTTCATCAAGGAACAATCTGAGAAGTCAAAGTTCCCTGGAAATGACGCTCCTCACCACTTCAACTCTGGTAGGTGCCGCCACTGGTATGCTTAGTGCTGGCGTGCGCACCTAAGTCAGGTGCTAGTAATGATTTATTTTCTCCCAGAGAAAGGGAAGTCTGGCCAAGACAGAAATGTAGAAGGAGACCTTTACGCCTCTCTAAAGAGAAGATGCTGCCTTGTGGGGCAAACTTTTTGGGAGTCCAGGGAAGGTCTGGATTGGGGAGAGTTTCAGGGAGAAATGGTCAGAGCCCATCTTATTGTTGAAAACTGTAACAGAGCATGACTGGTCCTCCAGCTTGGGCTTCCTCCCTGAAGCTCATCCAGGGCATATCACAAGGCTATGAACGTGTCACCTGTGACTTTAAAACTCTCAGTACCTTGCTACTGCCCACAAAATAGGGCTGCGTGGTGGAAGTAATATGATGGGAAAAGCATGAACTTGGGTGTCAAGAAGTTATTAGGTCAGTGGCAAATTAGAAGTTATAAATAAGTATACAATCAATATTTGTATACCATAGAGTTTACATATAAGGTGATAGATATTTTAGTATATAAGAGGAAAGTACAAAATATGCTTGGGAGATGGAGATTGGAGTTACAAACTTTCTATGAAAAGAGGCACACCATACCATGGCAATTTTTAAACTTTATTTTGATTCTTAAAATCAAAAGAGCAAGAAGAAACAGACCCTCTTTAGCCATCTCACCGTAAATGAGGTGTCAATAGCAAAAAGTCACAGAAAACCATCTCCCTGTTCACTTAGTCCGTCTCAAGTGTTTCTGGACCGGCTTGTGATAGGCAAGGGATTGTTCACATTTGGGACACAGTCAGGAAGACAAGCCTCTGCTTGGAAAAGTTCTCTGGTTCACCCCCATTTCTCTGGGTGTCCTAGTGGTCTGAGCCTGAAAACCCTGAGGCTCTCTTCCCCAGCACAGCCAGGTAACAGGATAGACCCAGAAGGGTACTCCACTGCAACGGTTTGCCAAATTGGCATTGTTTCTCAGCTCTACCCTCGGGCAATTGTCACTGCTTTTTTTATTTTAAATCCTCACTCGAGGATATTTATTGATTTTAGAGAGAGTAGGAGAGAGAGAGAGAAACATTGATGTGAGAGAGAAACATCAATCAGTTGCCTCCTGTATGTTCCCCGAAGAGGGATCGAACCCACAACCTAGGCATGCGCCCTGAAAGGGGATCAAACCTGCCACCTTTTGGCATATGGGGTGACACTCCACCCACCTGAGCCAGTGGCCAGGGCAGGTATCACTGCCTTTGACATAAACCTGATGGAAACATAATTTAGAAGGGAACGATACAGCGTTTGTGCCAATTTCCACCACCACTCTTTCCTCCTTTACGAGCATAAACAATTAGAGATGCTGGTGCTGGGGGAAAAAACTACCTCAAATTAATCATATGAGGATATTTTGTTCCCTTAACTGGGAGTTCGTTTCTCCTTGGAGCAGAGATCACCTCCACCCCTAAGGCCCCAGTCATACAGTGGCTCTCGTGTGACAATAGTCCAAGCAACATGCTGACTTGGACTCTAAGTCTGTTTCTTGGTCAAGGGGCAGAAAAAGAAACAAATTGTCCCAACCATTATGACAACAAAAAGTTAACCCTCATTAGCTATGACGGGCTCGTACGGACCGTAGACTTAGCTGACACTCGAAATGATAGAGGAGCAAAGGACTGAATGGGCACTCATGTGACATAGATGGCAAGCAGACACTTAAAATGTGTTACGCTTCACTAATTATTCAATACAAAATAATAATGATATTATTATTTCCTGAACTTCCTGTTTCAGCTTTAATTCTCACTACTTGCTTGGTGTAACTTACGTCTTTGTCAAACTGCGCTTTGACTGATTTCTAAACATGTTCCATTTTCCCAACTTTTTCTCCCCCTCTCTGTCAAAATATTACGCATTCTTCAAGGCCAAATTCAAGCTTTGTCCCTCTCTTAAAGCCTCCCCTGATTTTCACCATTGCCAAAATATGCTCTTTCTTTACCTAGGGCCTCCAGAGAGCTTACTCCATTGTTTACGGTAATTCTTATACAGACTTAAAAAATAATTACCTGCATGTGTCTTATTTCTTCTTTCAAATTTTAAGCTCCTTGAGGCACGGCCCTGCTGCCAAAATTGGTAAGTGAATTTAGAAAGCTCAAGGATACAAAGCCAATATAAAAAATCATTCTATTCTATATACTACTACCGAGCAATTGGAGAATGAAATTTAAAATATACTGTTTGCAATGCATAAAAAATATCGCATACAAAGGAATAAATCTAACAACATATATAGGATATCTACTCTGAAAACTAGAAAACATTGCTGAGAGAAATTTTTAAATTCTTAAAGAAAGGAAGACATACCATGTTTGTGGCTAGAACTCAATTCTAACTTATAGATTACTCCTGATAAAAACCCAACAGGTTTCCTTGAGGACCTAGACAAACTGATTCTAAAATTTAAGTGGAAATGCAAAGGGTTTAGAATGGCCAAAATAGTCTTGGAAAACAAAAACAAAGTTGGAGGGATTAAACTTTTATTTTAGGCCTTACTTTAAAGTTAGAGTACTCAAGACAGTGTGGCATTAGCAAAAGTGAACAGAAATAGATCAGTGAAACAAATCAGAAAGTTCAGAAATACACCAACACGTACCCGGTTAACTGATTTTTTTCATAAAGATCCCATATCACAATACAATGTGGAGGGCAAAGTCTCTTTAACACATATTTTTGGAAAAACTGATACCCATATTCAATAAATAAACCTCAACCTGTAGCTTACTCTCTCACAAAAATTAATTTGGCAGGACTCATGGAGCTAAAGGTAAAATTCACGATCCTAAAGCACCTATAGTAAACCAGAGGAGAATATCTTTGTGATCTTGGGGTAGGCAAAGATTTTTTGGAGAGGACGCAAAAGCAATAAACATGGGAAAAAATGGGTAAATTAGACTTCATGAAAATTCAAATGTTCTGCTCTCAAAAGGAACTCTTCAGGAAATAAATACACACGCCAGAGAACGGGGACATACATCACAGCACGTAAAAAAACATAAGCAACTGGATAAAAAATGCAAAAGGTCTGAACAGACGTTTCACAAAAAAGAGACAGAAATGGCCAATAAGCATATAAAAAATTGCTCCTCATTGGTCTTAGATGTGACACCCCAAGCATAAGCAAGGAGAGAAAAAATGGGTGGAGTGGACATTGTCAAGGAAGCGAAGAGACAGCTCACAGAATAGGGGGAAATGTTTGCACCTCGTACATCTGCTAAGACACATACCTAGAACACATGAAGAGCTCTTACAACTCAACAGTGAAACAACAAATAACCCACTTAAAAATTGAATAGATATTTCTCCAAGGAATATTCACAAATGGCCTAAAAGCAGGTGAAAAAGTGCTCAGCATTGTTAGTCATCAGGGAAATACAAGTCAACACCAAGTGAGATACGTTGTGTGCGTTAGGGTGGCTATATTTAAAAAGACAGGTAATAACCAGTGGTGGTGAGGACGTGGAGGAACTGGAGCCTCCATTCACTGCTGGCAGGAATATGAAATGCTGCAGCCACTTTTGAGAACAGTTTGACAGCACCTCAAACTGCTTATGATTTTGTAATAAAAAGTGGGGGGCATTATTTGTGCCAGACCCTGTACAATTCTTGAGATTCATCAAACTAAACAGTTATGACCTGCACAGTTTATTGCACGGTAATTATACCTCAACTAGGAAGAGTTGGAAGCCAGAGTATGAGTCCAGGAAAAGGACTTCTAAAATTTGCTTCATTCATTGCTATAAATATTTATTCAGCCCCTACGGTAGAGCAGGCACTGTTCTGGGACACTGGTGAATGAGCCCCATGTTCTCGCCTCCTTGGAGCTTACGTTCTGGGGAGATGGACAATGAAAGGAAACAGATACATAAGGTGAAGGGAAAAAAGGATAAAGGGATTTAGAGTAAATTGTTTTACTAAATGCAGAAACTTTGGAGATTCTAGGCATCATCTTTGCTCAAGAGGAACTCAAAGTTCATTTCTTTCTTTTTTTAAAAAATTGCTGCCCCTTTGCCCTATAAGGCTGATGCTTTGGTGTTTGTGCCTAATAATTCTCCTCGCTGAGTTTTGACTTGGATGTGACTTTTTGGCTCCCCTCTGGGCACAAATATGGTAATCAGGACTTGCCCTCAGGGAAGTTTCCAGGGCTGGGTCCAGAGTCCCCATCAGGTGGGGCTGATTTCTAGAGTTTGCTTGCTGGGGACAGTGTTGAGACAGAGCTCTCCTGAGGGGCCACAAGGCCTGTCATCCCATTCTGACCTCTGCAAGGGGCGAGGGTCTTTCTGAGGAATTCTGTGGCCTAGCTCTTGTTTGCTTTTGCTTACCGTCAGAGTCCTGGCAGCTGCACTGTACCCCAGCACCTGCACTGTGGCATTGATCTGACCTTTTTCTCACAGGGACACCTGAGGAAGCAAAGACAGTTGGAGGTATTCTCCGCCTCTTCCCACCTCAAAGGAGGCAATGTGTTGATTATTCTGTCAAAATTTCCTTCAGAAAGGTGACCCCCGCAGGTCACTTCTGAGAGAGAGAGAGAGAGAGAGAACAAGAACAGTACCCTAGGATGCAGTGATCTCTCAGAAGCTGAGTTGGCCAGGCGTTGGGGGTGGGGAGGGTGGCCCACTCCCAGAGCTTTCAGATGGAGGCAGACTGGTGGGATATTGTTGCTTCTCTCTTTCTCACCTCCTGTGGCTGA
>VMDR010006116.1:24851-47368 GCA_007922815.1 Macrotus californicus
GGAGGGGAGGGGAGGGGAAAGGGCTGTGTTGCAGGTTTGATCCCCTGTCACCCCTGGTCAGGGTGTGGGGGCAGCTGATAGATGTTTTTCTCTCCCTTTCTCTCTCTGGAAACAATGAATATGTCCTCAGGCAAGAATTAAAAAAAAATTTTTTTAAGGTGTTCCCTGTTATGGACTCTGATCTGGCCTAGGCAAGGGTTTTGAAATGCATAAACACACTCTGTTCCTTAGGTCACTCTGCTTCCTGGATCCATGTTGAAGCCCCCAGGATCCTGGGCATTTTGATACCAATGTTGCATTGTTTTGTGGCCAACACAAGTCATACCCTTTGTAGGTTTCAGTTTCGTCCCCTATGTCACAGTAGGCAAGGGGTGACACCGTAGCCGACCATGCTCACGAAATAAGCTGACACTTGAGACAATGGAAAAGAACAAGATTCCAGAGCCTGTTTCTTTCTCTCCCAACTGCAGTCTCTGACTTGCTCTTTCAATGCTCTGTCCCTCAGCTTCTCTTCTGAGAAATGGGGTGAGCCGACTTCAGTTACGGTGCACGTCCCCACAGGGGCGAAGTCCTTCTATGTGGCTCTGGTCTCCTGGGGACTTGGGGAAAGGAGGAGGGGCCCTGTGAGAGGCTTTCCCCCGTAAGTGGCCTTTATCCCAGGAAGTCATGGGATTCTCATGAATGCCTCCTTATGACAAACAGGCCCTCTCGGGGACAGAGTTTTGGCTTCCCTTTTCTCTTTGCTTGACACATCTGGGAAGAGGGAACTTGAGGACACATGCCTGGGATCATGGCATGAAGTTGTTTGTGTAACACCTATCCTGAAGGTCTGTGACTGTCCCCAGCCAGATGTCAAAAGAGGGGTAGGATGTTCCCAGATCTTCATGCTGCCTGGCCAGCCCGCTCACATGCCCTTCCTTTTGCCCTCTGGGCACCCTGCAAGGAGAGGCAGGCAACAGCCCCAAAGCTCTGAGCCTGGGGAGGCAAGGCTTACAGACCTCAGGACTGTCTTCTGCCCCAGCTGCACTCCGGGCTCTGTCCTTCCTTACCGACTCTTTCCTCTCTCTCTCTCTCACTTATTCACACAGACCTACGCCAAAGTTTGGGTGTACATAAGTAAAAATAATACATGCCCTTGAACTAATAAGGCCCTACCCCATGAGTGACAGAAATAGACCCATCCTCTCCCATAACTGACAGGTACTGGACAAAACTTTCTCCAAGCCACTGTCACTTCAGTCCCTCTACATCCTGAAATTAAAGTGCCACTTCTAGATAAACAAGCATACCAAGACAAGTTGTGATCCAACCAGCCCCACATAGCTGTCCCTCCACACTGTCAGTGGCACCGTGACATAAGGGCAGAAGGATAGAGCTACACACACTGTCAGAGCCCTGCCTCAGAATTTCCCGTGGGACTGAGGGCAATGTAAAGAAGGGACAGAAACCAGCTCCTACGTCTGGGCCAGTGTTTGTCCCAACCAGTTCTCTAGGCCAAGAGAAAGGGGCAGGACTCTCCCTGGCCGTGGCCTCTTCCCTATCTCATGGTCCAAGCTAGAATGATTGACTTCCCCTCCTCTTGCCCAGAGGAGACAGGACTGGGCTGGTCTGCCCTTCTGGATCCTATCTGGGCACCACTGGCTTCTGGAGAAGGTTGAGTGAAAGAGAGGATGGGGCCCCCACATCCTCACGAATATATTGGTTCACTCACTCAGCAAATGTTGATGTAATACCACATGGACCCAGGCACAAGTGATAAGCGCTAAGGAGGTCCTGAACTTTGGCAGTTCAGTGTAGTGGAGAAGACCACCTTGGGAGAATCAGGGAAGACTTCCCGGAGGAGATGACAGTACTAAATCCCAAGGTGCTGTTGGGATGTAGATGTGGAATAGGGCAGATGACAAGAGGCCCAGAAGAAGGAAAGAGACCCTAAATTGATATGTCCCTGACTAGGACCCTCAAACATGGCTCTTACTGGGCCCCAGGCCAGAGCGATGGTGTGGCAGGTCTTCTGCTGAGTGACCCTGGTTGAGAAGAAGCCAGTGCACTTGTCCAGCCAGCTCCCTGGGTTACCACGTTGTCCAGAGAGCTGTGGCCTACCTCTCTCCCAGACTGCTCCTCCAAGTCGTCCTCTGTCAAACACGAAACAGGCATGTGTGCACACTTGCACGTGTTGGGGCATGTGCAGGGGGAGGGGCTTCTACCAGGTCATTACCACCTCTGTCTCTGACCTGGGTGTGTGTGTCTGCAAGTCAGGCAGTGCACGAACCAGGCACAGTTAATACCTTGGGGCAGAGGTATGGCTCAGGGACTGACTGGGCAGGTGAGATCTGGGGACAGAAGTCTCAGGGCCAGGGCCAAGATGGTGATTTCTGTGGTGGCTTGACCTCCCATAGGGAACCTTTCCCCAGCCTGGGAAGCCAGCCCCACCCCAGAGCATTCAGCCTCGGATGGACATGCAGGTAGAGGCCCAGGCCCTCCAAGAGACAGATGAGCTGAAAGAGTCTGCTTGCCCTGACTGAGCCAAAGTGGGGAGAGGAAAGGGTTACCCCAGCTGCCTTTGTGGTCAGAGAGGTGCACCCCCTTTACTGCTTTCTGTAGTTGCTCAAAGTGTCCTGAGGGAGGTCACAAGGGTCTTCCAGAAGTTCACACCAGGGGACCCCTCTCTCCTATATGTGACCTTAGCAATCCCTCGCCCTTCACCCCTCACTCTGTCCCTTTCCTGCCCTCTTTCCCTCCCCGCAAGCAGGCCCTGGCCAGACCTCTTCCCCTCCACCCAAGGCAACCTTTTCCCAGTCATCTAGCCTCCTGCCTCGGGTGAGCACAGTCAGCCCACTCCCCCTGGCCTTCCCTTTGCCTGACAGCAACTCTTCCCCAGCTGACGTCACCCCTGCTTTGCACTAATACAGCAGCTGAGCAGGGCTCAGCAGGGCTGCAAGGTCCAGAGGGCAGCTGGCTGTGTTCAGAGCCAAGCTTCTTTCTGTGTCCCAACCTTCCCCCCTACCACTTTCCCAACTCCTCTAGCCTTTCCTGGCCAAGTGTCTACTGCTCTTCCATTCTAACCCTCTGAGCCAATGTATCCTCCTGGGGATTGAGTGTTGACTGAGCCCTCCGTGTGCCCAGGGGAAAGTCAATTAATTCCCTCCCAACACTGTGGAGAACGGAGCCAGAGTTCTGGGTCCACCCCTGGGGAGCTCACAGATCTCTAAAAGAAACAGGACAAAGCACAATGGCCAACGGAGCAGGATAGTATCTGATAACGGCAGAGGGTAAACATACCATATTAAGTGGGGTGCGGGTTTGTGGAAGGGTGCAGGGCCCTTGCTTATAGAGGGACCCCTAGAGTTAGGGGAAGAGAATGGGCTGGAAACATGCTTGTTTAGCATTTTTTTCTTTTAGCAATCTTCAGGGACCTAAATGACTTCAGTGTTGTTAAGGCTTGTAACATGGCTTTGCTGCTGCCAACTTTCTCCAAATTTCTGCAGAAACACACTCATGTAAGCAAACTCACTGGCTGGTTTCCACTTGGCTTTTTTTTTTTTTTTTTAATTCTCATCTGAAGATATGTTCTTATTGATTTTAGAGAGAGAGGAAGGGAGACCAGGGGTGGAGAGAGAAACATCTATGTGAGAGAGAAACGTTGATCGGTTGTCACCCGTTTGCACCCCAGCTGGGGATCAAACCCAAAACCTAGGTATGTGCCCTGACCGGGGATCAAACTCACAACCTTTCAGCATACAGGACAACATTCCAACCAACTGAGCCACCAGTCAGGGCTGGCATTTTTAAATGTCTACTTATGTGCTTTGACAATATTAATATTGACCCACATACTCACCCCTTTCTACAAGGCTCGGAAAAGCTGTGCCAGCCTGGGGCTATTGCGGGGCACGCTGTGTTGGGGCTATATCAGGTACATCTGCTGGGTGTGTGGCAAGCACTTCAGAGATTTTTGTCTAGCAAGTTGTTTTGTCCACGCACAGAAACAAACATGCTAGCTAGACAGTGGGAAGGAGGGTTGCTGGGTCCTGATCCTCTGTCTTCCCGTGGTCCACCACTGCCCCCATGGACCCATCCAGCTTCCATAAACCCTGGAACGTCGGGTCCTGGTCCATGGGCAATTCCAGTCTGGGAGGCCCTTTGGGTCACCTCGGGGTATCTTTCTTCTACTCCCCTCCCCACCTACCTCCACCTTTCTTCATCTCTCCGTGCCCAAGAAAAGAAAGGGAAAATCCCTCACTTGCTCTTAGCTTCACCCAAGGTGTAAAATATGATATGTAAGATACAAAGTAGTGTCATTATGGTAGATTTCCAGCCTATTTGTCCTCTGTTCCCACACCAACGGTTGGCTGAGTTCCCTTGTGAAGGGAATTTATTTCTATTTCCCTAGGAGACTCTGGGTTTGCATTGTTAATGTGGCCCAGATGTGATCTTGCAGAATCCTTGGTTTCCCCGTGTGGTCCTTTCAAGCAGCAGCCCAGAGAGCCAACTGTTCATCCTATTCCTCCCAAGCCCTTCTTTCAGCTGAGAACCGGCCAGGTGGAAAGAGGAGAGACAGCAGAGCCCTCAGCCCCTGGGACGTCGGGGCTCCTGGGGGCTACTGACCGACCCAGTCAGTCCCTGATATTCAGGGCACCCAGCAGTCTGCTCCCCTAACACCCTCCTTACCAAACCTCTGTTTTCCCCAAATGCCAACTTCTCCTTCCTGACCCCCGATAGCTGCCCCTTTGAACCACCTGGTAGAGCTATGGCTGCCCTATCATATGGCTGCCCTATGGCTTCAGCTGAGGCCAAAACTTGGTACCAAGGGACGGTCATCTGAGATAGTGGGACTTCAGGAAAGGGATGGGGCCTGGTGCTGGCCAGCTTCCTGTCAGGGTAGGTTGGCACCTGGATCTGTGGGTCAGGGCTAAAGCCAACATCCAGCTAACCCCATTATGTCCTTCACATTTCAGGGCTTATAAGCAAGAAGGAACCCAAGGCAGAGTTATGGAAAAGGTAGGGCTTGCTTGGGAAGGTGTGTGTACCTTGGCTCATCCAGAGGAGCGGGAACAGAGTCAGATACAAGGAATGAGAGGAAGTCTGTTCTCTGGTCACTCGGGGAGGAGTGGGGAGAGGAGAGTGAAACCAGCACATGAGGTGAGAGGTGGCATTTAGTGTCCCCCTCAGCAGTGGGGAGTACAGATGGCACTTGGTAGAGACTCCTGAGGGCTGAGGCCATCCCTTCTCCATAGAAGGTATGGAGGCTGCAGGAATGGGCCTCATAGATCTCCACCTACCAGAGGAATAATTGACTTCCACTGGCTGGCATTCACCTGGGCCACACTTCCAGGTGAGCAGCTTGGGAACTTCCATGCCCTAGGAGCAGCCCAAGCAATAATGGAGCTTAGCAGGGATACTAAGGTAGGCCCTTCCTGGGAGACAAAATTCCCCCGATGGTTTGTTCCGGTTCCTGAAGGTCATGGCAAAACTTTCCTAGGCTAAACTACATTGCAGAAATCCACCCACCCTTCCTACCATCTCTCCTTTCACCAGACTGGCATCACGTTCTGACTGCTCTCCCTGCCTTAATTGGCTCCCTTCCTGTCTTATGTCACAGGTGTGCCTCCTACTAAAATCCTTGCACCCTTGTTCAGTCTTGGTGTCTGCTTCTCAGAGGACCCCATATTAACACTAAAGGCAACTTAGGTAGGTCTCCAGAATGATAAATACCCACAGCTTAAGACCTGTTGGCAGGGCCAGACGCGAATCTTTAGAGTTCCCCAGAAGAAAAGAATAAGAGGAAGGAGCTAGGAATAGAAAGGATCCCTAGGTTGAAGACCCTCTAAACACACAGACCCCCCAAACAGGTTCATCTGCTTGTTTACTGACAAACAGGATAAAGGTCCTGCTGCCACCTGGTGGGTGTTGTGGGCAAAGCACCTTTGTGGCTCCCAGTCAGTTTTGTGATTCTGCTCAGGAGGGTGAGAGTGGAGGGTTTGTTATGGTGTGTAGGGTACTCGTTCTCCCTCATGTACAGCCTGAATTACAGGAATTTATTCTGGACTTTACATCCAAAGTGTTCTTCCTTTAAATTCAGCACCATCATTGCACATATCTGTGAATATACTAAAAACCATTGAATTGTACAAATTGTAAATGGGTGAATTGTGTGGTATGTGGATTATATCTTAATACAGCTGTTCTTAAAAATCAGCACCAAAAGAGGAGTTGGAATGAACATGGAGATGAGAAAGGCTGGTTTCAGTTTCTTGGGACACCCCCGCACAGATAGGCAAGAAGGTCACCTAGTAGGTATTCAATAAATAATAAATTACTTATGCAGTTAAATGGAGGCACTTCTTTCACTGCCTCACCCTCACTCTTTAACCTCTACACCCCCACTTGTCCAAATCAGGCCTTCCTACTTTCCAAGGTCACCTGAGAGATTCTAGTCTAAACATCTGAAGGCTTTTATCAGAACCCTTGACCTTTTACCACCATTTGCTACTGACAATTACCACCCCCCTCTTAAACCACTCCTCTGATTTTGTGTCTTGAAAAATCTTTGCTTCTTCTCTTATTATGACCCTTTCTCTCCCTTTCTAGCTCCTCTTCCTTTTCCCAACTTTCTTTCCTGTCTTTATTCGATCCTTTGGCAATCTCAACTGTTCCTATGGCTCCAGAAATACTTCTAGCTACACGATGCCCACCTCACTCTCCTCAGTCTTTATTACTCCCTCAAGCTCTAGCTCATCATCTGAGTATCCCATTAACACTTTAGACTCAAAGATGCTTAAAGCTGAACTTACCACCTCCCTTCTGAAACCTGCTGCTTTTGATCCTTTCCCCCTACCTCCTCTTCCTAAGATTACTATCCTTCCAGTTGTCCAGGTCTGAGGCCTTAGGTCTACCTTGGATTTCTCTCCCTGGCACTGCACTTCCAGTCAGGTGCTCATCCCAGCAGGTTTTGCCTAGGAGGCATCTCATATGTGTCCCCGGTCATTTCTATTCTTATTTCCCACCATAATTCAGATGGTCATTACCTGTCCCTAAGGCTAACTGATTTCCTTGTTTCCAATTTCCTCCCAAACCAGTCCATTCTGTTGTCAGACTGTTTTTCATAAAATATTGCTTTAATTTTATTATTCTCTTCAGAAGACGCCTTTGTCTCCCTGTTGCCTAGTGAATTAAATGTCTGACATTTGAGGCCTTTCTTATCTGCTTTTGACCCTGTTTCCAGGCTTACCTATTCTCTAGCCAAAGTGGGAGTATTCTTCCAAAAGATCACGTAGAGTTCCCACCTGCCTGCCTACACACATGCTGCTGTGTCTGTGTAGGTGACACAGAGGAAGTCATTATCGCTTTAGTCCGACAGATCTGTTTTGGAAGTCTGACTTCACCCTAACTTAGCTCTCTGATCCTCAGTGTCTTCACTTGTAGATGGAAACAATAAAAATCTACCCCATAGGATGGTGTGAGAATTAGCTGAGGGAATTCGGTGTTTGGCATGGGGGTGGTTAATGAATGGCAGCTGTTCTTTACTTCTGTCTCTGAAATATTACCCATCCTTCAAAGTCCGTCTCGATCAATGCTGTTCCCTTCAAAATTCCTTTCTTGACTGTCCCTCTTCCAAACTCAATCATCTTCCTTCCTCGGACCCTCTGTTAGATGCTGTGCTTCTCCTTGTGGCTGTTTTCCTGTTGTTTGCGCTTTTCATCCATATTCTTCCCCACGTGTAACCTCCAAGGAAGTAGCAACCAACACAAAGTCTTGGAGCAAGCAGTGGCAAGTAAATCCATTGCATAAATGGCTTCCATGTCAAGAAATGAACAACGAAGATTTCAGTTGACATGGGGATCTCGTGTGGTGGAAGTAACCAGCCGAGAGGTTCTCTGAGTCTGAGACAAAACTGAACCTCCAATCTTTATGAATATAGCTCCCGGCAACTGGCTTTTAAAAAATAATTATTTTTCTGAGTATAAAGTACTCATAACCGTAGGAAAATCCTAACAAAATAAAAAGTGTCTGTAATCACACCACCCAGAGACACTACTACTAAATCTCATATTCTTTAATACTAGTCTCCTTTTCTGTGCATCTAAGTATAATATACACATAAAATTTGGATTCTATAGATGTATATGCCAGAACTTTCCACGTAACATGTGGTAAGCATTTTCTCATGACATTAAATATTATTTTAAAATGTTAATCTCTGCACAATAACCCACCGTGTGAATGTATCCTAATTTATTTAATCTTTTTTTTTCATTGTTGCATACTCGAGCTCCTTCTTTTTTTAGCTTTTTAAAACACAGTTATCAATTATGCTGATAGATGTAACCGGATAAATGTCTAGATTTAGGATTAAAGGGCTGATGGAATTTTGCAAAGAAAGCTCTTTGTTGTGAATTTCTGTTCATGAAATTAAAATTTTTTTCTGAAGTATGGTTGACCTTTATTGAGGTATGACTGATATTCAAAAGGTTGTATATAGTCAATGTGTAAAACTTGAGTTTGGAGATAAGCACATGTGCAAAACCATCACCCCAGGAAATGTTTAATCAATATAGCATCTCACTTGCTACTCTAGCTCTCTTACTAATTTCTCTCTCTTTTCCAGGCATTGAAGAGGTAACTAGTTTTAGGTGTAAAAATGTGGTTGGATTCTACTTCTTAAAAAAGAATCTAATGCCACCCTGGCCCGTGTGGCTCGGTTGGTTGGGCTTTGTCTTGCAGGCTGAAAGCCGGCCAGTTAGATTCCTGGCTGGGACGCAGGCCTGGGCTGCGGGGTTTGTCTGGTCCCCTGGGGGGCAAGGAGGCAGCCCATTGATGTTTCTCTCTCACATTGATGTTTCTCTTCCCTCTTTCTAAAAAATAAATAAATAATGTTTTGAAAAAAAAAAAGAATCTAATGCAAGAGTTCAAGCTTAGCTCAACTCACATTCCGGGGACCATTACTTAAGTCTTAACATGATTTGCAGTTTCGTAACTTTTTCCTCATTTGGTCTTTTAACTCTGTCTATTTCCTTGCGCATATCAGCAGTGAAACACCTTTGAATCTCAGAAAACCTTGTTCCCTGCGAGGACAAGAAGGGGGAAGAGAGGTAGAAATGACTATTTCATTCCTCATTAGCCTCGGGATTGCAGGTTTCCTGCTGCACCTCCTCACAGAGTCCTGTTGTGTGTGTATTTGTTTAGTGCCAAGTGTCTTTAGCAGAATGTAAATTTCTGATGATTTTATTTGCTGCTTCATCCCTAGAGGTAAGCATAGTCCCAACCATATGGTTGGCATACAAAAAATATCTGTGGATTGTGGACTCAGGATAGAAAAATATGTGTCTCCCATAACGAGGCCCTCAGAGGCTGGGACAAGGAGGTGTCTCGGGCCACTGTCCTGAGACCCTGACATGATGCTGGAAGGGTGAGCACCAGAGGGTTCTGCCCTGGTGCTCTAATCTCCCCTCTTCACAGGCTCATTCAGTCAACCATGCGTCATGTGAAATTTGGTGAGTTCTCCGAGGGAAAGAAGAACTGCATTCTCTCAGGTCCTCTTCCACGAGCCTCTTTGCTATACATCTCCTTTCCCCCTCTTTCTTTCTAGCTGGAGTCTCAAACTCACGTGGAGCGCTTGCTCTCCCCACTCCGCCCCCTCCAGCAGGTGGCCTGACTTAACACTCAATGCAGGCTATGGCCTCTGATTGCCACAGCTGCAGCTTTGCTGCGGGATTACTTCAGGACCATGTGATTGTTCCAATCTCGACTACACTCAGCACGGTCATGGTCTCTGACCCAAATTTCCGGGCAACTGAAGACTAGCGTCCTCATTTTTTGTTGATGGCATCGTTGGTGTCCCACCACCTGGGTTTGATTGGTGCCTGCTACCTGTCCAATCTTCTGAAGAAGGCATCGACAAATGGACATAGATGTCCAGGAGGGTCTTCCGGAAATGGGAGGAAAGCTGAGGGTCTCATTCAGAAAGGTTCTCTTTGGAGAGATGGAAAATGCAAACAGCATTCTAGCAGGACTTGTGAAATTGGGGAAGGAAGGAAAAAGCTAAAGTGAGTCATTTTGATTGGGGGTGAGTGGGTTACCTGCAGTCTGTCTTTGAGGTCCCTGATGAAATAGAACAAACTCGGGTTCCTGGATTGGAACGGCTGCAATAGGACTTCATTCCCTGAAGCCTTCCAGTGGATCTTTCTTGTCTGCTCTGGTGCATTGAGAAGCAGGGGCTTGTGGAGGCCCCTGGTGCAGTGCTGGGGCGTTTGTTACATAAAGACAGGTAGGGGAGGACTCTCTTGGGCTTAGCCAACTCGGGTCTGCTTGCTGGGCCCACCATGTTTGTTGCTGAAAAGTTGGGCTACTCAAATTTCAGAATTTTGCTGTGCAGGTGACTCTGGTAGTACAGTAGTGAAGGTTAAGCTCTTACTTGTAGGGTTTTCTTATAGATAAATGGTTTCCAATGTCTTTCCTTGAGAATCATTGCCAAAGAGAGCCTTTATTACTTACAGAGTGTGTCCTATTCTTTCTGTTTATTGTGGTGAAAAAGGTTGAGAGTCACCAGGTGGAATACAGAAAGTGTTTGCAGCTTGCTTCTCCCTGTAGAATCTAGACTGTAAACTACTCCAAGATTCCTCACTCTATTGGGGTGTCCAACCTTTTGGCGTCTCTGGGCCACCCTGGAAGAAGAAGAGTTGTCTTGGGCCACACATTAGATACACAAACACTAACAAAAACTGATGAGCAAAAAAAAAAAAATGTTTTAAGTAAATTTACAGTTTTGTGTTGGGTCACATTCATAGCCATCCTGGGCCTCATGTGGCCCATGGGCTGCGGTTGGACACCCCTGCTAGACTATGGGAGGTGACTTATCCCAGGGGAACTTATATGGTGCACTTACAGGAAAATGAACCACAGATTTCCATCCTGCAGACTTTGATATCTTTGGGCTCTTTGTCGGGGCCTAGTAGAACTGAATAGCACTAAAGAATCTGGCTGGGGTGGGCATGGTGTGACAAGGGAGTGCACTGGTGGCCAAAATGGGGTAATTCTCTTCTCAGTGTATGAGCTAGGATAGCACGTGACCAAAAAATTTGTCCCAATGAAGCAAAGTGACCAAGGCACCGAGGGGGATAAGAGCCATCGTGATTAAGGGGTCTTTTTGTTTTGATGAGCAGCAAGGCTGGTTATGTGGTTACAAATCTCCTCTCAGAGGAGCTTTCCTGCCAGGACATGCGTGTATAATGCTCTCCAGCTGAAATGCCCTCCTTCTATTTCTCTGGTGTCAGCTGGAGTGGGACAGGAGTGGATGCAGAGTCTGGGACTCTTGTGCCTCTGGGAAAACAACCACGGAGTCCTGGATGAAGGTATATACCTTAAACCTGAACTGCTGTGCATGAGGGGAGTGCACAAGGAGGGATGCTATGGTAAGAAAAATGTGTTTTGTGCTTTATAAGTACACTGTTGATAAAGACTTCCGTGTTCTACTGTTTTAATCCTAAAGCAGTCCTTAAGGTCAGCAAGGAAGGCACTTTGCAGAGGGGTAAACTATGCCTCAAAAAGGAGTTGGCCAGGAACGTAAAGTCAGTAAAGTGCTGAGCCAAGAGTTACATCCAGGAGTTTTGGTTTCAAGTTCAAGCCTCTTGGGGTTTGCTGAACTGGTAAAAGGCAGCCTGAGCCATTGGACTCCTGTGAAATCAGTTGTCCTCTTTAATAGGATTTGGTCACACAAAAAAGTCAAGTGCCAGGAGAAGCTTGACATGGAAAACTGCTGGACACAAAATCATCCAGAGATCCCACTTGATTACAACATTAATGACTTCTTGAGTAAGACTAAAGTGCTAGAAATAAAGAGTACCCTTTGAGAATATTTCTCAAGCTACATTATATAACCAGTGCTCCCAGGGGCATTGTGGTTAATCCACCCACATGGAGGGTGCTCAAGACTGAGCAGAGAAAAGCAACGTTGTCCAGGTGGGTAGCCATAAATTAAAGCAGTCCAGCCCTGGCCATCAGCTCTCAGGAGAACGAGACCTGTCATACGATGAACCTGTCATAGGATGAGTTCACCCAAAGCCCCCCCTGATCACAGACCTCCCTCAGAATACAAAATACCCCAAAGATATCAGAAACCATCTCCTGCTCCTCTCCCCACTTCTGTGGACTATACCACTAGCTTCCTCACCCTCTCCATTACCCCTGTCCCAGTGTTCAGTTTTGCAAACCAGGGGTCCTTTTGCAATTGTTGAAAAGCTTGTGGGTAAGAGGCACAAAATCAGCTGATTTTACACAAAATGGTTAATATTGGCACAGTTCCTTATTTTTTGTCTTTTCAAAGAAAACAAGCACTATGGAATGTGTCTCACTAGCCAGTAAAGTGGAAAGATGGGAACTGCTCCATCTTGAAAGGCCCAGAGAGGCCTTAGCTCCCCCTCCAGCCCCCGCCCCCCACCCAGGCACAGAGTTAGTTCCCTTAACAGTGTCTGAGCTGGGGCAGGAGATCCAGACAGCAGACCCAATGGGAAGAGAGCCACTGCTTTTTCAGCCCTGTCTCAGACGTTGGGGTACACTTACTTATCAAGGAGCTGATCCCAGGCTTGGGTTGTCTGGCATCAGGATCTCTTTATGGGGACATTCAAGTCTGGTGACTTGCACCAGGCTGATGTTTTACTGAGTGTGAAACTGGAGGGCTCCAGGCCAGTGCACAGATGGGGAGCCAGGAATCAGAGAAAGGGCAGCCCCCTGCTCCAGCCATCAAGGCAAAGGTAACCACCTGTCCTTGTGGGGCCAGCCCCATTCTGGGCCACAGCAAACACTGCTTCATTAGTCAGCGCAGGTCATCAGAGGCCGGAGCTGGGCATAGTCAGACGTGTGCCTGAGGGCTCAGGCCAGGGTTTAAATTCAGAGACCTGAGACTAGAAACAGTGCAGATCAGCCCTAGTATCTCTCATATTTCTATCTTGTTCTCATGCTGTGGCTCCAGGTCCAGTACTAAGCAGAGCCACAAGATAAGGATGTCAGCTGAGCTGGGTCCAGAAATCCCCTCCCCTTGAGGAGTCTCAAGTCATTCTGTCCTTGCCCTTTGCTCTCTGAACTGTCCTTCCCATCAGGGCTCAGCCTCTTCCCCAGGTTGAGCCCCACACCCTCAAGGAGGACCTTTCTATTGGTATAGCTCACTCCAAGCCATGAACATAGCTGGGAAACAGAAACTTCACATCAAGACCTCAGAAAAAAGGAAACAGACTGAAACTGCAGACCTCCCCTCCTCATCAGCAGTCAGAGACCCTGCCCCTTAGGTATCTGAAACAGGGGGTCCCTCCTGCCACTATCCTTTCTCCCAGCAATGGGGTGAAGTGAGGGAGGGGAGGTCCCCTTCTGCACCCCACCAAGGGACAGCTCAAGGTGAGACAATAAAGCCGCCCCAGACACCACTGGCTGAGCCTGGTAGGGAAGCAGCACTTTTTAGTCTCCCTGGCCTCGGTCCCCACCCCAATCTATGTCGGCCCTTTCAGGGGCTTTTAGTGGAAATGAGCTCAGACCGGCAATGGAGTCTGTCAGCCTCCTCTCCTCCCAGCTCCTCCCATTGCTCTTTCATCACCTCTTCAGACTCACTTGACCCATCCCTCCATCAGGCCCCCCATCTGCAAGCAGCTCTCCCCTCCCCACAGCACTTGCCTCTTTCACCCCTCCTTCCCTCAACACCCACCCCCCACTGTCTCCAGGGTGTCCTCATTTTCCCCTTCTCCCCTTTCTCCCTGGTCAAACCCCTGCCTCACAGCTCCATCCTACCCCTTTCTTCTTGTCTCCCAGGACCTGCAGCAGAAGGGAGAGAGCGCCCCTGGCAGGACTGATGGTCATTCCCCACCCCCTCCTCTTCATCTGTTCCCTCCCCTAAGCAGGCACAGAGTCCCCGACAAAAGGCAGGAGCAGAGGCTGTGCAAGACCAGCTGCTCTCAGACTCCCTTTGCCCTCTGCTGGCTTGGCTGGGCTGGGCCTTTGCTCCCTCTTTCTCCAGGTGACAGTGGATACCTGAGGTGTCAGGTCTCCCACCTTATTCCCCATGAGCACTATGGAAAGTCCCGAGGGCCAGGAGCTGCAAAATCTTGGGAGAGGAGCCTGGGACAACCCCGCCTACAGTGGCCCTCCCTCCCCACATGGGACGCTAAGGATCTGCACCATCTCCAGTGTGGTGCACCCCCAGCCTCAGCCCAAGAAGCCTGAAGACAGACCCCAGGAGAAGGCACACAGGATCCTGGTGTCCAGCTGTTGCCTCCAGATTTGTCGAACCATCAGAGGTAGCTGTGGGGGGTGGGGCGGGGGGAGGGTTCTCCTAGGATAATTGGAGTCAGGAGAAAGGGTCACCAAAAGCTGGGTTTTTTTGGTGGGGATGAGGGGAATGTGATCTGAAGAAGAGGTGGCATCTCAAAATCTCCTTGAGGTGTGTGAGCCACCTGTGGTAGAGCTGCATGCCCTGGAACACAGAAGCCAGCCTGTGTTGCCCAGAGGGGAAGCCTGGCAAGGTCATCACTTGAGAGCCCAGAGGGGTGTGTGGGAGCTAGTGTGAGGAAAGACATGGATGTGATGGTGCTTTAGATGGCACCATCTGGAACAAGTGTTTCCTTTCCATGCCTTCACTCAGGGCCTTTGATGGAGGAGGGGAGGCCTGGTTAGAGTAGCTAGATTTAGCCAAGGGATAAGGTGATGGGTGAGGAATAGGGCTGGAGTGGAAGAGAGAGTAAAATCTAGGAACTGATGGGTGAGGATAACTGGGAGGGACCTTGTGATTGGAGATCCTGGGCATCTGTCCAATGCCCCTTAGGACTTTGGGGAACAACCCTGACTGAGAACACAGCTGAGAACCGGGAACTTTATGTCAAGACCACCCTGCGGGAGCTTTTGGTGTACATTGTGTTCCTGGTGGACATCTGCCTCTGTGAGTACCGTCTCTGTGTGCGTAACATCTGTCCGTCAGAAGCATCTATGTGTGCAACATCTGTGCACGTACTGCTTCAGGCAATATCTGTGTGAGCAGGCTGTGTCCTGGGACCTTGATATCAATAATAAAATTCTATTTATTGCCTATTAGAAAGGTGTTAATAGAAGTCACTTTGTCCAGAGTTACAAGGGGAACCCAGTTTTTAAATTTAAGTTCCTGACACCTACTCAGCAGCCACCATGTTCTATTGGCAGGTGGAAATTTTTACCCTTCTGTAAAGAGTGGAAGACCACTCCTTTCTGTTTGGAAAAACTTACTTTGGTGGGTTTCACATAGTTATTATCCTATGTCTGTTCCATGTTTCTTCAGAGGCAGAAAGAAAAAGATTCAGCAGGTCTTAGGGCTTATATCCCTGAAAAAAAAGGGTTGGAGATGCAAATGATGTGGTGATAGTCAAGGCAGGTAAGGTTCTCGCCTGTGAGGGACCACCATGCCACAGGCACAGAGGGGAAATGCGAAGCTGTAGCTATAGACAACAAACTCAGAAGACTTGGTCTCCAAGTTGGGAGAAGCCAGTGAAAAGATAGAATGGTGCACCGTGAAAAGATACAAAGAACTGTAGATAATAATAAAATTGGACCTAACAGATTCTGTAAGGCCTGTAGATAGGTAAGGGTGCTTTGTACTCAAGTAGTTACTTCTTCAAAAACTTGCATGAGGAGTGCAGTTGGGCTAGTTTCATTGAATTGTATGTATGTGTGTGTGTGTGTAGATTCAAAGCTGCAGCTTGGATCATATGACTAAGGTAGCTCCCTTACTAGGTGGACATATGCCCCACAGAAGGCTCTGTTCTTTTTAGGATGCGTGACTCTTTTGAAAGTGTAATCTGAAGATCTGATAACATTGGTCTTGATGGAAAATTTTGTTATTTTTGTGAGCCACCCACATTTGTATTTTTCCTCTAGGAAAGTTGAGCAGAAAGCACTTGCATCTGACTGTACTCTGTTGAAACTCACCACATGGAGAGAGAAGGGACAATCCTGAGTGTTTACTACCATGGGCCATTGGCCATTGGCAAGGAATGAGGAGAGGCATGTGGGGAACAACGGTCAACTCAGTGTGCATTTTGTGGGGCCTATTTGATTCCTTTCAGCAAACGACTGTCAGGAATGTATTTGTTGACATACTCATTTTTTGTTTTCACCATCTGCTAGGAAGGAGTGTTCCTCTTCTTTTTCAGATCCCATGACAGCAGCTGAAACCCACAGGCAGAGCCTTTATAAATGATTCAAAGGTCTGAATTTCCAGATTAGCCTTTGGAGCAAAATTGGGAGGTTTCTATCTCCCCAGAGCTCTGAACCACTTTTGACTCCTTTGTAAGGAAGTGTGCTGGAAGGGTTGGATGCATGGGTTCTGAAAGCCCAGAGGTCCCATCTACCCATGTTCTCCACTTTTTGAGATCTCAATGCACTGCTGAATGCTAGGTTATCTGTGATTTCCCAAAGCCTGAGTCAGAGACTCAGTCCCATAATTATAGAACCCTTGAGATTTAGAGGTCATCAAATTTAAGGATACAAAAATCCCTTCTCTATGATCCCACCTATAGTGCTATATCAAGTGTCAAACCAGCCCTATTCTGGGGAGTATCCATGGGGATCTCACTGATTCATGGGGAACCCATTTTACTGCTGGGAAGCTCTATTTCCGTTCATCCATAGAGCCCCATCCTCTGTGCCAGATTTTGGACTGAGGGATACAGAGATGACTGATTCTTGGCCGTTCAGGGGCCTAACTTCTCCTTTTAGAACTTTCTTGAGCCATTTACTTCCATGTTACTCTCTGAAGCCCTAGTGGGTTCAAGGTCTGGTGCTTCCAATTGTCAGCCGTGTGATCTGAGGCAAGTTTGCTAACCTTGCTTAGACTTGGATAATAATCATACCCACCTAACAATATTGTTGTAAAGGGTAAATAACATGACCCACTAATATGCTTAGTGCAGCACCTAGCACATGATAAATAATACCTATTATTATTTTCAACTTGCAACAAACACTACAAAGTTATTCATGCAGTGTCATGAACCCAGCAAGTAATGGAGGGTGATGGAGAATTAACCTGATACCTTTAAACCTCTGAAAATCTCCAGCTCCTATGGAGTTGAGCTCTTAGTAAAGACTTTGAAACCATTAAATTACCCGAAAATGTGCCATTCACTGCTTTTGACATTGAGAATTCCCTGTCCACAAAGTGCCAGCCCTCTCAAGAACTCTCTTATGAAAAGCAAATTAGAGGCTTTCACATCCTGATGGTTCCATCAGCACAAGAGTACTAACAGTAGTTTCCTAGCCCCCATCCTCTGCAGGCCTTTCCCTTTTTTCAGACAACATCCAGTCCTGGACATGGTCACAGTAGGGCTACTTTGGTGCTCTCCAAGGTCCTGACCACACATCGCTGGCATCCTATCACCTGGTCAGCCTCCCTGAACGTGGGCCATCTGCAAGTAAACTACGCATTCTAGTGAGGATGATATAGCCCCTAAGGGGGATGAATATAGTTTCTTCAGGAGCAAAAAACCTTAGGTTTTACAATAGTTTGGGGCCAAAGTTTTTAACAACGCTTCTAGACTGGTTGTAAAAAATACCTTTCAAGGAAGAAGCCAACGTGAAAGGCTACACACTGAATGAGTTGAACTATATGATATGCTGGAAAAGGCAAAACTATGAAGACAGCCATTGCCATGGGTCAAGGGAGGGAGGATGAATAAACGGATCATAGAGGATCTTTAGGGTAGTGAAACTACTTGTGTGACACTATGATGATGGATACAGGTTGAACTTTTGTCAAAACCCATAAAATGTTCAACATTAAGAGTGAACCCTGATTTAAAAACTATGGACTTCAGGTGATAATGATGTGCCAGCGTAGGTTCATGGATTGTAACAAATGTGTCCTTCTGGTGTGGGGTATTATATAGGGGCAAAGGCAATATAGGAAATCTCCACAACTCCCACAAAATTTTGCCTTGAACCAAACCTGTTGAAAAGGTACAATCTATTTTAAAAGTACCTCCCAAAGTTTGTAGTTAGCTCCATACACAGAGGTCATGGCATTTGAGCAGCATCCACTTCTGACAGTGGACCTTTACATCAAGGCATTTCCTCCAGAAAACCTCAGTCAGTCACCACAGCCACCACCATCACCACTATCATTAACGGCACAGACAACAAACCTTTAGTGAATAAGTTTTCAATGTGCCTAGCACTATACTACCTACATTATCTCATCAATTACTCCCGATGATTCCATGAAATTGGTTCTGTTATCACTCTCATTTTACAAATCAGGAAAGGTTTAGATATGTCCAATAGCTTGTCAAAGGCCACACAGCAAATACATGGCAGAAGCAGGAAACCAATTCAGTGACTATTGGCTTGACTCACATTCTGAGGCTTTGATCTGCTAGAGTCTCCTACAGCCTGTCTGCATCAAGATATGTTTGTTATACATTAATTTTCAATAGCCATCAACATCTTAGCATTGGGTAACTCCCTGCCCTACCCTAACAGAAGCAGAATCTTGATAGAATTCTGCTTAGCTGATTGTTTTTCTTTCTTCATATTGATGTATTTAAAAGCTGATATAAACATTAAAGTACCTCTTGAAATACAATTCACCTATAATTCACCACAACACCAAAGATATTTTATGTGTGTTTTTCCCATTACCACTCCTTATTCATATATTTACATATTTCATCTAGTTGTATATTTTACACTTTCACTTACAATTATATCATAAACATTTTTCATGTTTGGAAGTAGTTTTTATATTTTCAGTTTAATGATTAAAGCCACACCACAATTAACTAAAACATTTCTCTTGTTATTTCAATATTTGCCTATTATTGGTAAATATTTTTATCCTTGCTACTTTCTCCCCCACTTTTGTTGAATTATTTCCTTGGGAATTTATAGGGAGAGAAATTATTAGGCCAAAAGGTAGAAATATCTTCTCAGTGCTTTCCATGTGTTGTCATTTTGCCTCTGTAAGGGATCATACAAATTCATTATTCTACTAGCACTGTAAGATCAAACCAATTTTGTCACAACCTCTCCAAATTGGATATTCTCATTTGTAATTTTAATTATTAAACAGGCATAAAATGGTACAATTTGCCTTAATTTATCTGTCCTGATCACTAGCAAGGATAGACACTTCCCTCATGTCTTAATTTATTATGTGTATTTATTCTTTTGTTAATTGCATAAAAAATATTTGTTATTGTTGTTGTTCAGTTACAGTTTTCCCCATCCCCCCCCCCCCCCCCGCATTGCTCTCTCCTGTCCCATCCAACCCTCACTTCCAAAGACAATCCTCATCCCATTGTCCTTGACCATGGGTCCTTTGTACATGTTCCTTGATTTGACCCTTTCCCTTTTCACCTCGTTATCCCCCTCCCTCATCCCCTCTGGTCACTGTCAGTTTGTTCCTTATTTCCATGTCTCTGGTTCTTTTTTGCTCATTTGTTTTGTTGATTAGATTCCACTTATAGGTAAGATCATATGGTATTTGTCCCTCACCATCTGGCTTATTTCACTTAGCATAATGCTCTCCAGTTCCATCCATGCTATTGCAAAGGGCAGGAGCTCCTTCTTTCTGCTGTGAACGATATGTTTTAAGAGGGGCAAAGGAGCAGTTGGGGGATAAAGATTGGACCTTCAGACCCTAGGTGAAGGATCAACCACCAGGGTCATTTTCAGGTTCTGGATTCCTGGGGCTGAAAAGAATACCTGTGCAAGGGATGGGCCCTTGAAAACTATAGTCGTCAGCTATACTGCCCACATTTCTTTTCCCTTATGCTTTATTCAGGAACTGGGTGGACTTGGACACCAGGGCTATTTGGAATCTCATCTGGCTCAAACAGTGCTGTCTTTTTTAATGCAAGCAGGGTGGGTGAACCATCAATCCTCTCATAATAACCATATCAGTCATGCAACCCTTTAAACCTTACGAAGAGCTTTCACCCCTATTATCCAATTTGATCCTGACAGCAGTCCTGTAAGGGACAGATATTATTACTATTTCTGTTCCCCAGACTAGGAAGTATGGTCTAATGAATAGTTGAGAAATGATCAGTAATTCATAATAGCCCCTGAAGGGTGGAGTTGCTCCTATTCCTAGGCAGAAAAAGTGCTGGAGATGATCTTTCTGCCTCCATCCCTCCCCTCTCACCATCATGATATTTATAAAACAGCTTCCAGCTCTTTGTCTTCTTGGCAGGATGGCTGTAGCCTTTTGTTGATGGAGGAAACATTGAAAGTCTTTGTGTGGAAACAATAGCTGTTTGTTTTAGGAGACAGTATTGTTATCTCAAAGGTGCACCTGGGACTGGCCCTGTATAGGAGAGGCCCTGAGCCAGGACAAGGCTGGGTCTGGTCATCATGGAGTTGGGGGAGGAAGGCAGAGACCCTTGGCCTTTGGTGACTTGTGTCTACATGCCAATGAATAGTAACTGGATGCTCTTTATCCATCACTAGTTATGAGGAAATGCCTGCTTCTGATCACTCTACTTTCTTTTAGTGGATTTTTAGGTTCTGTCTGTAGATTGGTAGAATCTTGCATTAACAGGAGAAGTTGAAGTAAGCTTAGAGATTGGGAAGAAAATGCCTTTCTTCTTTTATTGAGATATAATTGACATATAATTGTATTAGTTTTAGGTGTAAAATATGACTTAATATAAGTGTGTATTGCAAAATGATTACCTTACCATAATAAGTCAACATCTATCAGCACACATAATTACAATTTTTTTGACATGAGAACATTAAAGATTTACTCTTTTAGCCCTGGCTGCTGTGGCTCAGTGGACTGAAAGGTTGCCAGTTCGATTCCTGGTCAGGGCACAAGCCTGGGCTATAGGCTGGTCCCCAGCTGGGGGCCTGCAAGAGGTTGATCGATGTTTCTCTCACACATTCATGTTTCTTTCCCTTTCTTTCTCCCTCCTTTCCCCTCTCTCTAAAAAAGAAATAACAAAATCTTTTTAAAAAATTTACTCTCTTAGCAACTTTCAAATATGTAATGCAGTATTGTTAACAGTTGTTACCATGCTGTACGTTACATCCCCAGGACTTATTCATCTTATAGCTGGAAGTTTGTACCTTTTGGCCATCTTCATTGTTTTACCCACCCCCCTCACCCTCAGCCTCTGCCAACCATCAATCTGTTCTCTGTATCTAGGAGTTTTGCATGTTTTTAGATTCCTCATGCAAGTGAAATCATACAGTATCTGTCTTTCTCTGATTTATTTTACTTAGCATAACACCCTCAAGGTCCATCCATGTTGCTGAAAATGGCAAGATTTCCTTTTCTGATGGCTGAATAATATATTCCATTGCATTTATATACAGCATATTTTCTTTATCCATTCATATGTGGATGGATACATAGGTTGTTTCCTTGTCTTACTTATTGTTAAAAATGCTGCAGTGAACATAGGGGTACAGATATCTTTTCAAGATAGTGATTTTATTTTCTTTGAATAACTACCCAGCAGTGGAATTCCTGGATCATATGGTAGTTCTCTTTTTAATTTTTGAGGAACCTCCATAGAAGTTGTCTTTCTCAACTGAGAAATTGACAAGGGAGTAGATCAGAAGTATATTGGAAGTTCAGGAAATAACAGCTGAGCTCCTATTTCTTATGAGGTATGGCTACATAACATAACTGGTCACATAGAACAATGACATTAGTGAAGGCACAATGGTGATGGAGAGAGCATGGAACCTAGAATAAGATGGCTTGGTTTATTTGATAGTACAACTAGTTATTATCCATGTGCCTTTGGCAAGATAAGTCAAGATACTTAAATCTCTGGAAGCCTTGATTTCCTTATCTACCAAATGAGGAAAATCTCTGCCTTTGTGAGACTGGCGGAGAACAAATATGGCACTTAGTACAGTGCCTGGCATATAGAGGGCTTTCAATAAATATCAGTTGTCATTCCACATCAAGGTATAAATTTTAAAAATACTCAAATGTAAAGTTTAACCCACTAGAAGACAGATCTGTTTGAAAGCATCTGGATAACATTTATCAAGGGTCAGAAAAACTAGCCCTCTAGAAGTGGTTGCCAGAGAGTAAGAATGACCATGAGATGATGATTTCATGCCTTTCCTAGCATCCTCAGTTACTTGTGGCCCATCCAGACACAGAGTTACAAAGTCCTTTTAGTACCAGGGTAAAGTGATCTGAGCCAGCCCAACCTCAATAATAGCGAGTTAATGGATGGTACCATAGGCACAATTACTTAGGGTATATTCTATTTATATTCTAGACATATTTGATATATTTTAAGAAGGAAATATTAATGTGATTCCACTTGAATATCAGTTGATGCTCCTATATTTTTATTCCCAGTATGTGTCTGAATAATAGGGTTGATGTTTGCTTCCTTAAATACCTGTGAGCTCTTGTATATTAGGTGGGTGACTCTCATATCTACTTTTCCATGAAAAAGGGAGAAGGTTGCAATGAACAATCTCTAAAGAAAATCTAAATGGAGATGTTGTTTGTGATTGACTTACAGTATTGTATGTCACCA
>VMDR010006117.1:0-47262 GCA_007922815.1 Macrotus californicus
ATGGTCCCCACTCAGCATGCATGGTCCCCAATCAGCATGCGTGGTCCCCAATCAGCATGCATGGTCCCCACTCAGCATGCATGGTCCCCAATCAGCATGCGTGGTCCCCGATCAGCATGTGTGGTCCCCAACAAGCAAGCATGGTCTGCAATCATTTATAGTGGTTTGGTCCCTCCAGTCAGATTCAAGGCTCTGGGATGGAAAGAGCCTGGCCCGGGGAGTGCAGGCCACACGTTCATACTGACATGACACAGGAGGCAGGATGTGCAAATAGGAGCCCCCAGGGACCGTTTGTTTGTCTGCAGGCATCTTCCTGCCCTTCCTGGCCCTGCTCTCCTGGGGTGAGATGAACACAAGGCCCCACCCCATGCACCCTGGGCATGTGGGACGTTAGCAGAACCAACCAGGTGTCAGCGCTAAACTGAGGTCAAGGAGTATGGTCAGTGTCCACTTGCTCCTCTAATGCCCCTGCCATCAACCAGGAGATGACCGTGCATGCCCCAAGGGTGCTGGTCTCAGATCAAGAGCCACGCGGAGCAGACACAAACTTCACTGGCTGCCTCTGCAGAGCTGCCTGCAGACCGGACCGTGAGCAAGAGGACTCCACATTCTCTGTTGAGAGCCATTGACGCTGGGGGCCTTTGTTCAGCAGCATTATCACAAAACTAGCTGATGGATACACCCAGGGGGAGGGGGGACCAGAAGGAAGAAGGAAGCCAAAAGGTCCGTTTGCCCCACCCTCTAGCTCCCGGGCCTGGGAAGCTGTGACTGTCGTGTAGAGATTTTATCCCACAAAGTTCTTCTCCTCGTGGACCCCCACGCCCTCTTCGAGGTGGTTTGTGGCCCCCTGGCACATCTCCAGGAAGGAAATAAAACCCGCCCTGTGCTCTTTCCCCTCCCCAGGCCATCAGGTGCCCCATCCTGTCCCCTTTCCTGGGACAATGCTACACTGCAGGGATGCAATGGGGAGACAGAAGTGCTGAGGGAGGAAGGGACAGAGGGCCATAGAGGCCGAGCCGTGACTGGACATCAGGATGGGAGAGTCGATACCTCCCTGCTCACTCCAGCTGAATAAGCTTCCCAGGAGAGTCTCCTGGGAAGCAAGGACACAGTGCCTATCACCCCAGAGCCTCCGGGCTGCCTCAGAGTCCCGATCCACACTCTAACACATGCTCCTGGGCAGCAGGTGGAGTCCTCATGAACCACCACGCCACCTTGGGACATGTTCCCAAGGATGTGCTCTTAGCAGGCAGCTGGGAGCCCTGTTCTCCAGGACAGGGGCACATAGGCTCCCTGGAGAGCCTGGGGGACAGGGAAGCAGCAGGTACCCCACTTTTGTCAGAGTGACCACATTCATATCCTGGGGCCACCAACACAAAATACCACCACCCGGACAGGGGGACCTAAAATTAATTGAAATGGACCCCCTCACAGCCTGGAGGCCGGAAGTGTGGAAAGTGGGTCAGCAGGTCCATCTGACCTCTCCAGGGGCAAATCCGTTCCGTCTCTTCCTGGCTCTGGTAGCCGCCAGCTTTCATTGGCTTATTGCCACATCAGTCTGACCCCTGCCTCTGCGGTCACACGGCCTCTCCCTGTGTCTGTGTCTCTTGTTGGAATGACATCAGCCTATTGGAATTAAGCCCCACCCTACTACATTATGATCTCATCCCAACTAATTACAGCTGCAAAGACCCGAACCCTCAATAAGGCCACCTGCTAAGTTCCAGGAGTGACAGGAGTTTTGGAAGGACGTGATTCACCCCAGCACAGTGACCCACGGAACGAAGAGTCTCAGCCTTTGGCAACACAAGACGACATTATCGAGTCCCCAGTTCAGCTCCAAACCGCCTGCCGGAGAGGGTCACAGCCTCCCAGTTTGTCTGCGCTGGGCCTCTGACACGGTTTCCAGCCGGTGCCCCGCCCAGCTGTCTGGGACAAGGCAGGGCCTGGCAGTGCGGCCCCTGGAGGGAGTGGCTTGTCAAATTAGCAGCTGAAGATGGAGAAATAAGATCAGCAGCCCGCACAGCAAGCTCGTGCTGGGTTGGGCCCTGGAAAGGGTGGTTGGAGACACCCTGCCCGTCCCACCCCGAGGTGCAGCAGACTGAGGCCCACAGAGGGAGCCTCCAGAGACGGAGGAGCAGGGCCACCCCGTGGGAGGCAAACGCCCCAGGGGTCTCTTGCTGCTGGTCCGCTCCTGCTTCTCCAGCCTCCCAAAGCCACTGTCCTTTTCCGTGTGCACGCCCTTAGCACACGCACAGCAGTTCAGGTTCACTTACTCTCCAGAGGCCCAGGTAGGAAGTAATCATTAAAAGCATGTAAATAAGTTACCCCAGGAGCTTAATAGATTAGTCATTGACTTTTTCCTTCCTCTGAGATCTCAGCCTTCTGTGGAAATTAATCACCAAAGGGTTCAAAACAGCCACCAAAGATTAGCAGGGCTCTATCCACAGCCTGCCTGCGGAAGGACCCCCCATCTTTACTCCCCTTCCGCTCCCCCCAGAACTCCCCCCAGCGAATCGGATATGTTTACCCCAGAGGCAGCCGGGAGCCCCTGGCCTCCTGCCTCTTGCTCCTCAAGCAGGAAGAAAGGGCTCCGTGTTGTATGACGCTGGCAGCCCCCACCCCACTGGGTGGACAGAGGGGTTTGGCCTCGGTGAGAGAGGGAAGAAAAGCAGGGGTCTGCTCTCTCTGGGCTCCCTCACGCCACAGTCCTTGTCGGAGCACCTGTGAGCACCTACGACATGCTGGGGCTGAATCAGTGCTGAGGACATGGACGTCAACCAGCCTACCCCTGCCACAGGGGACTCAGGGCAACAGACACACATGGACCCACATCCTCGCAACGGTGTGGCCCCCGCTGTCCACCAGGACATCGTCAGGGCTGGGCTCACAGCTGGACCTGGGATACAGCTGTTGACCTCCCAAGCCACAAGGTCAAGAGGAGCTGGCAGAGGGCGTAACTCCCCTTTCCTCCCTCCTGGCACCTACGCAGGGGTTACCTTCAAGGTCGCCTGGACTAGCGGCCACGTCCCCTCCCACCAGCCGGGGCGGTCGCCTCTGGGACCCCGCAGCATGACTGCGCAGAAGATGCGCACCCCGCAGCTGTGCTGGCAGGCGAGCGGCGTGTCAGGGAGATGCCAATTTGCGGCAGACGTCTGAAGAAGCTATTTCTAAAACAGCAATTACCAGAGAGGAGAACAAATCACTACTTACTTCAGAGACTTTCACACATGGAGAATCAGGGCCCTACAGAGTAATCAGGGCAATGCGTTTGCAAAACGGCATTATTTATACTGAAATATTGCGCCAGAAAGGTCAGGAGCAGAAATTGAAGGTTAGCAAGGAATAAAACACCAGGGTCACTCTCGTCGCTGGCAAGTCGGCAACGGGCCTTGATTACTGCTGCATTAGACACATTTGAAAACTATTAAATAAATCCAGGCTGGTATCCAATGTCAGATTTCTAGGAAAAATGAGCTCAGTTGTCCAAACCCAGCGGCAGAAGAAGAGCAGGAGGCCCGTGGAGGGGCCCACTGAGCCCAGGAAGCCAGCCCTGGAGGCCCAGCCCACTCATTGGACACTTGGTGACCAACTTGTCACATTGCCAAGCAACCACCCAGCCTCTCAGGGCTCCGCCCAGGGCCCCAGGGAAATGACTGGGCCAAGACTAGGCAAGGGCAGTGTGGCTGGCATGAACTTTGATTTGGTGTGACAGATCAGCAGGCAGGCCCTCCTGGCGTGATAGGGCCAGGACAGTGGGCCTTTCTCTATGCCCCAGCCCTTCCCGTGGGAAACAGGTGTCCCCAGGAGAGGTTCAGCCACAACCAACATTTTAGTAATGCCCTCTTCGTGTTGTGGGTGCATCCCCCTTTTCTGATCTGGTCCTCAAAACACTCCCACGAGGCTATGAGGGAAAGATGCGCAGGCCCGGAGGCGGCTGGTCCCGGACTCTGCAGACCTCCAGCCCAGGAAGCTCCCAGCTTCACATCTGGGAGGTCTGGCCCATTGTGGCTGCCAACATCGCCGCTCCACACGCAGTTCCCAGGTCTCTGGTCCAGCGCCGGACTCACCAAGTGAGCAGCGAGGTTTCCAGGACAGTGATGGTGAGAGAGAGGCCAATGCGTGGGGTCCATTAGTGAATGTGGGTCACACCCACCTGAGTCCCTCCCTACCTGGCAGAAAACCAGCCTGCCCCCAGGCTAGGCCTACAGCTTGTCCAGCACACCACCCGAAGCCTGGGAGTTAGGGCAGGGAAGCCGCTCCCATTCTTAGGCCACTTGGCCCAGACCAAACAGTAGCTCCCAGGCCCCCCTCAGCCTGACCACAGCCGGAGCACAGGCTTTCTGCCCCACCCCGCTCCCACCAGGCCCCTCCCTCCCAGTCTCAGGAGCAGGGCCTCACCCACCCGGAGCCATCCTCACGCAGCCAGACCACAAGTTCCACCCCCAGCTCTGCTCAGTGTCCTGCAGCTTCTGCTCACGTCCAACCCACCCAACCCCTCCAGGAAGACTTCTTGTCGGCACGATATGCCCCCCTCTCTGAAGGCCACAGCCTATGCCTCCTCCCACACCACACAGTGCCCACTGGCACACGCCCTTGTTATGGGTGTCTGGTAAAGTCTTCCTAAGACAGACGCCATGGAGCATCCATCACTTGCTCATTCCTCTGTTCTCTGGCATTCACACGGGGAAGACAGGTTGTCTGCTCTGTTCTCTGATATATCCTCAGCACCCAGAACTGCGCCCGTCACTCTATCCGACACAGAGCGTCACTCGGTCAATATTAGAAGATGCATCTACTCATTTATTCATCATTCATCCACTTATCCACCCGTCCATCTACCCGTCCATCCACCCAGCCCTCTGTCTATCGATCCACCCACCGTATGTTCATCCATCTATCCCTCCATCTGAGCACACACACACACACACACACACACACCAGGAGTTACCTGAGCAGCTCTGGGGCAGACCCCATCAGAGAGAGGGAGGGTCCACAGCAACAGGAATTTGAAAGGAACCTGTGCCATCAGCTTCTTAGCACCCGTGTGGCTCACAGGGCTCAGCCAAGGGTCGGACAGGAGCTTGGCTTGTCCTTCCTGCCCTACACACAGGGAACGGTCTCACACTTGGGACCAGAGGGCACAGCCCAGGGAGGACCCCCCACCGCTGCGGCGGCAGGAGGGAAGGGCCCTCACACTGTCTGCCTTCAGAAACACCAGAGAGGGTCATTGGGGGGCGGGGTGGGGGAGGCCTGGTGAGGGCAGCCACTGCTGCAGCCCCAGCCTGGGAGCTCAGCAGAGTGGGAGTAGGGGCTGGGGTCAGGCCAGGGCCAGCTGCAGGCTCACAAGACCCAGTGCCAGGTAAAAATGTGCTGCTTGTTCCAGAAGCCACAAGAGCACTGCCGTTGGAGGTATCGAGATACAAGCCCCTTCCCTGTCATCAACAGTCTCCCTCTCGCCTTGCTTGGCGATGTTGATTTGTTATGTACTATCTGTCATTCTGCACGGGGAAAAATTTAAATTTTAAATTATTAGCATGGATTCTACCATTCATCTTTATATTGTGCAATGCCAGTTTTAAATGCAAATGCAAGAGCTTTTAACTTGTATTTGGAATCACCAAAATTGCATAATTCATATTTTATAGCTCACGCATGGATACGTGTTTCATTCTCACCAGAACAGTGGAGACGCCGCGCAAAGTGAGCTCCGCCGTCTTGATTTTTGATGGCGAGCACGCGCTTTCCGCCCACACGCCAGCCTTGGCACGCTGACGAGGAGGGGGACTGGGAGGGAACGCAATTCGGTGTCCCCGTCTTTCCCGTTCCTTCTAGGTCATTCTTCTGTACTTAAGTGGTCGGCCGCTGATGCAGGGAAGTAACATGAATAAGAACGGATCTGAGAAGGTCCCTTGGTTGGTCATGTTTCTTACAAGACCAGCACCTTCTCTCTGCATTCAAAGCAAGTTCTGGTTTAAATGGAAGGTGTAGCTGCTCAGGGCAGCCCAGGCCCCTCTTTGCTGCTGACATAACGCACCCCTGTACCCATGTGAGTCCTGCTGAGCCCACGCATCGGGGTCCACTGAGTCCTGTGTTCCTGGGGCACCGTGAACGCCAGGCACCAATGGAGGGGCAGGAATGGTGGGCGCACAGTTCCTGTGTCCGGTCTACGCACACGCACACTCCAGTGCCCTGCGGACTTTGTTCACAGACACCAACGAGGTTAAAGTTCACAAACTCATTAGAACTCAAAGATGCAAGAGCAGAGCATTCAGCCAAGCACAGGCCCTCCTGCACGTGGGCCCGGCGGGACCCTCAGCACAGCACCTGTTCCCGTCGTGGGATGAACACAGGGCAAGGTTAGCCATCCTGTCAAGGGTCCTGCAGTGGCCTGGGCCTTCTCAGCTAGAAGCACCAGCCTCCGTGTCACCCTGTCCCCCTCCCTATCACCAGGCCTGGGTTTGGCCGCAAAGTTAAGGGAGTATCATTGGAACGGGAGGGATGTGATTTCAGCGGGGAGGCCCTCTGCCCTGTCAGCTCACACACTAACACACCCACGTGCATGTGCGTGCACACACACACACAGCTGAGTGACCCTGGGACAGTAGGCACAGCCTCCCTCGGTGCTTAGGTGTGTGGCCGCTGGCCTCAGGCTGCCTGGGTTTCAATCCCAAGCTCACAAATATATGATCTGAGTGACCTTGGACAAGTCACATACCCTCCCTGAGCATCCGCACCCATCAGAGGACCGTGGGCACTGAGAGTAGTACTTGCTTCCGCGCAGCCTCCGAGGGTCAGGAGAGGTCAAGTGTGTGCAGCACCACGAGCAGCCTCTGACCCACGGAGAACCCTGTGTGGACATCAGCTCCTGCCACCCCCGCTCTTCAGGAAAGACATGTCCCCAGACAGGCGTGGGCAGCAGCAGCTCGGGGGCCACGGGGCTCCCGCCAGGATCATTCCGTGCAGGTGGCCACTGTGACCGAGGAAGTGGATTTTTAGCTCCTGTGCATTTTAATTAGCTTAAATTTGCAAAGCCATATGGGACTCGCGGGGGCCGTGTTGGACAGCCGAGCTCCAGACAGCCATTTCCAGAACTTCTCAGAGTAAAAGAAGAAAAAGATTCTTTGCTCGCACCAGTGTGGGACTCACGGATGGCCATTTCCCCTCGGAGGGCCCCCGGCATTTATGAGCTTAAGGAACGCCCTGAGAAGTCCTGTCTCGTCCCATTTGGTCCACCCTGGTGCTTCCCAAATATGTTTGACCCAGAACCTCATTTCTGGGTAAGAACACTCCTTGGCACCCAGCAGAACATTCCAGAAGGAGAAGTCTGTGTTCCCAAGAACAACGAAGGCCACTTTGGCTTTGCAAAGCTGCAAAAGAGGGATTGACTTTGTATGTCTTTTCGTCAGTGCTAATGGTTCCAGAACCCAGGGGTCAGTACTAAGTCACTCGCGCATTCACTCAACAAACATGTGATGGGCATGACCACATGCCAGCTCCCTGCTGCACCTGCAGCCAAGCAGTACCCATTCCTTTTTGCCAGGCACCAGCCAAGTGTCCCCTGCATGTCCCAGACACAGCGGGGTGGGCTGGGCTGTGTTTGATCCTACTTACTCCCACTACCCCCTGGAGCACCCATGTCTTTAAAAGCTCCTAATGACGTCCCCGGGAGCTGGGTTTAGAACCAAAGGTGGGGGGTGGGGAACGATGATGTGCCCACCCACCTCTCTGCCTCTGGCCCCTCATGGCTGCGGGCTCCCACAGTGGGCACTGCTCCATCGGAGTGGGGAAGGCAGCCCCAACCCACTGACGGCAGCCTGGACCCAAGTCCTGTACCAGAGGCATGAGCATCGGCCCTGGGCGGGGCATGCGGGGCTCCTGTGCGCACTCGGGACCAGCTCAGCCTCGCCCCCCAGCAGCTGCAAGGGCGCAGAATAGGGGACCCTGTCATCCACCTCCACTCAGTACGGGGACCCTTCATGAATTTTAGGGGAAAAAAAACCGATATTGGCATATCCTTCAGATGTCTAACAAAGCAATTGACCCACAGGCCCGTGTGGCCCTCCCAGCAAAACTCCAAGCATGGAACCCCGACCAGACATGCCAGGTGTGCTAATGCGAAGTGGGGCACGACGTTCACAAGGCGCTGGGATCCAGGTTTATGAATAAGAGAATAAGGCCATAAAACAGGCCTCGGCGATGGCTCCACATTGCAAACAGCTCGGGGCGCATCCTTGGGTGCTCCTGGCACAGCCCTCAAGTCTACTGAGAGCTCCCCTCTAAGACCGAGCCTCCCCAGCACACGCCCACTCCCCAGAAGGGCTGTGAGGTGCCTGACGCAGGCAGCCTGGCCTTTCCGGCCCCCCAACTCCATGGGGGACTTTTGACACCAGCCCTTGGGCACAAAACAGTGACAGAAATGCAGGCCCAGCAGCCTCTGCCCAGCGTCCTGCCAGGAATCCCTGCCTCTGCTGCCCATTCAGTCATCCACAGAGGACCGACCCACTCCAAAGCAGCACCCACCCCGCGTATCATAGAGAAAAAAAAGGCCAGAGGGGAAAGGCGGCCAGCTCTCACGGTTCAAAACCGACAGAGGGACCATGCAGGGCGAGAGAACTGTTTCAGAGGACTTTCCCTGGGTGCCAGAGACGAGGGCTTGTGGATGACCACTCAGAAGCCTGCCCGGTTGCCTCTCGGTGTCCTGGGAAGGGACGGAGGAGCCTGGGACATGCACAGCAAACCCTACAATGGAAGCGCACCTGAGGTTCTCCTGTCTCTGCCAAGTCTGACCTCAGGACACTGGTGCCACCTGCCAGGCTGGGAGGCAGGAGGAGGGGCCAGTGACCTCTGTCCCTGGGGCCCCGGACTCTTGGGTCACAGCTGGTCCTGTGGTCCCAATGACCTGCAGGAAGACTCAGCTCAGCTCTGAAGCAGGCCTGTGTCTGGGGTGCGTTGCGCAGCCCCTTCAGGCCCAGTTATCCGCCGGTGCTCCTTCATATTCGAAATGCAAAATTATGTCTTAACAAATATTCACCGAGCCTGTCGCCCAGCCACATGCACAAAGAAGGCAATTCATAAATATCAGGCGGCTTATTGATTAACGCCCCCATTTCTGCCTCTGAGAGGCTCTGGGAAACCGGGCGCCATGCCTGTTCTCACCCTCGCCAACACCCAGCACCACCCGTCCAGTCCAGACGGGGCTCTCGAGGTGGACGTGCTCCCCTGGGCAGGCTCCCTGGGACCACGTGTGTCCAATGAAGGAGCAAGATGATCCCACACAGACCCCGACGGGAAGTGGCCGCCACTCCGACACCAGCCCGGCCGATCTCCCAGAAACTTGACAATGAAGTTCTTTGAACTTTCCTCTTTGGACCCCAATGAGGGGGGAGGAAAAAGCCCAAACACGAGCGAATCGCAAACTCTCTGAAAGGGGTGTTTGCCACTTTTAATGGCATTCATCTGTCACCGCGTGCCAGAGGGGAAGCCGCATCCCTAACCCGACTGTAATAACTACATATTGAACAGCCAAGACTTGATTTATTACCAATGAGATTTCTCCAGCGAGGCACTATTGACAAATGGCAGCAATTTGAGACACCCCAGATCAATACCCTTTAATCGAGTCAAATCTCAACAAATTAAATTAATGCAACATTCCAAAAACCGCCCCAAACTAGACAAATGCGTGTGTGTAAAGTCCCCCATGTGGCTGGATGACATGCCTGTCACTTTCACGGGTCCACGGTGGTGTTTTTATTGATCGATTGAAAAACCAAGCTGTACACCAGGGCAATGTTGTCAAGTGGTCGTGTCTGGGCCCCCACCCACCGAGCCCCGAGTCCTGTGGCGGGCCACCTGGGCTTCGAGGGAGGGCAATCACAGACAAATCCAGACCCCGTGAGGGAAAACTTCAGAAACAAATGTGTCCCCTCCCTGTTCACCACAACCCACCACACTCCCTGGGCAATCGGATTAGGGCTCCGGGAGAACCAAGCAGGTCCCACGTCTGCCCCAAGTGACCCAGGTGAGCTTGGACAAATCCCGTGTGACTCTTTTCCATCTACAAAACAGAAATGATATTTGTCACTGCCACCTCCAAAGTGGCAGTGACAGTCCCTCAAATAACATATTTGAAAGGCTAGGGCTGGGGCTGGTACAGAAGAAGCCCTCGGATATCAGCCAAAGGAGATGCAGCCGGATAACCGAGAAGGGGGCTGCCTGCCTCCACCCCACCAGCTGGAAAGGCCCATGCCACCCCAGCGGTCGGACCGTCCCCAGGGAAGACAGGGTCCCCACAAAGCCGGAGGTTGCCCAGGGAACAGAAATTCTTTTACACCTGGAGGTTTCCAATGTCCCCGGGGCCCTGGCCTCCTTAATCTAGGCGTGACTCATGGCCCCAGCTGTCGACACTCAGGAGGGTCTTGGTCAGCGGTGACAGATGTCGGAGGCTCGGTAACAGCCCTGTGCCCTGCCCCCACCCCAAACGCAGTGGGTTGAAATGACAGAAATACTCTCTGACCGTTCTGAAGCCAGAGGTCGAAGACCCAGGTGTCCGCAGGCCACCAGCCCTGCAGCGGCCGCAGGGAACACTCTGTCCCTTCCTTGTCCCACTGCTGGGGCTCCAGGTGCTCCCTGGCTCAGGCTGATCACTCCTGTCTTCTCCGTCTGTGTCCATTTCTCCCACCAGGACAGTTGCCAGTGGATGGACCCAAACGGTCTCCAGGATGATCTCATCTCAAGATCCTTAGTGACATCTGCAGAGACCCTCTTTCCAAATACAGCTGCAGTCACAGTCTCCGGGGGATGTGGAAGGTTTGCCTGGGGCCACCATTCCATCCACTGCAAATTGCTTTTGTTCCCCCCACCACGTGGCCAGACCCGAGAGGTGCCCGTTAGCTCCTCGGAGTGAAGGAACGAAGGAGCAATGCACAAGCAACCGCTACCACCGACAGAGGTCAGCGGAGGTATGAAAGGCCAGCAGCTGGACCTCATCCACCCCAGCGAGGTCACAGGGTGCAGACGGAGGCTGAGGCCTTGACAGCCCAGTAGGGAGGGCACCAGCGACGCAGTTCCAGGCCGGCCGCAGGGCCCAGCTCCACCTGTTCAAATCGGGCAACAGGCTTGCATGCGGACCCCTTCCTGTGGACCCCCACACAGCCCTGTCCCAGTGGGCTGCAGCGCCAGGACCCCAGCCTGGGCTCGGCGCCTCTCCCTCCATCACATGTGGGGGGGAGGGGTGGGTCCACATGTGTGCAGGTGTGTGCGTGCCTGTTGCATGTGTGTGCAGGTGGGGCATTGTGCGTGTGGGCTTGGGTTTGCATACGCAAGTGGCTGTAATTAGGAAACCTTCCCAGGAGACCTGTGTCCCCTCCAGGCCCGTAACTCGCTGCCTTGTCAGAGAATCACCACTAAACGATAACGCATAAACAGGCCAGTTCACCGACGTCCACGAAACATCTGTCCCTAGTGCAGCCCGCACACAGGCAGTCTGTCTCCGGCTGCTGAGGGCCCTGAAGGGGTGGGCTGTCCTCTCGGCTCTGAGCAGCAGGAGTCGCCCCTGCCCTGGTCTCAGGGAGACCCCGCATCCCTCCCCAAGTTGGGTCTCCTGTTGTCTGAGGGACTTGGGGTGGGGCGACGAGGGAATTCGCAGTTTGGGGGCATCCACCAGGGGCCCGATACGGGGACTCTGCTTCCTCCTCTGAGCAGGTGGGAACGTAATGCCCAGTCAAGGGAGGGGTCCCGTCCAAAGTCACCTAGCCAGTCCCGGACCCCGTGCTTCCCAGCATGGAGGCCCCCACCCGTGGTGTAGGGGGAGCGGCAGGCATGATGTCATTGCTGAGTGCCCCTTCCTGGGCTCCCCGTGAAGCCCATTGAGGGGAGCCTGGGTGAGACTAGACCTTCCTCTCTAATGAGCCTTCGATTACAAGGGCAGATGCTCCTCTAACAACACTCTGACCCCCCCCCAGGGCCTTTGGGGGCGGAAGTGTGTCGCTAGGGCAGCAGATTTATCCCCAGCCACCCCAACAAGACTGGCCCCCCAGGGAAACACCGACCCGTCTCATTTGTGCGAGATCTCCAGGGTGCCCACCAGCCACGGAAAACCCAGCCTTGCTGACCAGCAGAGAGCATCGGGGGAGACCCAGGAACAGGGTGGGACCCCCATGTTCCCAACCCACAAGGACAATCTGTCCTCCAGCCACACCGGGGCAGCGGCTCTCAGAGAGGGGCCTGCAGACGCCCAGAGCCCCGCGGGCTTCCCTGCCCAGAGCTGGGCAGGAGCACAGCGCCCCTCCTGGCAGGGACGGGCTTCTTCCTGCTGTGTGTGTATGAATAGTAGACAAACATGATTTGAATATAAAGCAGGAACAGAAGCTGAGGTGAAGTTCTCGGTCATATTTGGATCCATGTAGACGTTTCTCCAGAACACAGCATGTTTTATTTCCTTTTGTTCTGCTAAAACTGTAATAAAGAAATGCATAAATCACTGCCAGTGGCTCCTCCCAAACAAGCACATTTTCCCCAAAATAACTGGGGCAGGGTCATCCTGATGAACAGAACATTCTACACGGAAACGGAAATTACCTGTGGAAATGCTACTTTGTACAATTTCAACATTTTCCAAAGATTGGAACTGAAATGCAGGTCCCAGTGTTCCTCTGGTGTGGAGGGTGGTACTGGGGACAGTGGCACCAGGGACGGTGGCACCAGGGATGACAGCGCCTTCCTCTGAGGCCCGGCAGCTCCAGGCCCCCGAATGGCCTCCGCTCGCCCCTCACAGCCCTCTGCCCGCACAGAGAGCAGAAATCAGGCCCCATCCTGGAGCCTGCTCTTGTTTGGGTGGACTTCACCAGAATTTACTACCAAAGGCTGACTTGGAGAGCTGATAAAATGGATGTTTTGAATCTTAATTTCCCCTTTCCTCAGCAACATCTTTCACGCGGAATTTTTCGTTCCTCTTCCCTCATCCACAGCCTCGATCTATTTCCGTGGCAGCCCTGCCAAGCTCGTATGTTCCCTGTGCCCCGTTAACACCCAAGGGCCTCCTCACTCACCATGCCCTCTTCCGGCCACCGCCCCAACCCCTCACGTCACCAGGAGCCATTGGGTGGCCTCCTCTGTGAGGCTGCTCTTGTCATTTAGTTCCCTCGAGAAGCCCAGGCCCCAGTCCCCAGCCAGGTAAACCTACTCCCTCCCTGGAAGCCACCCCGCCCCCTCGGTCACGAAGCTGCCACTCTGACCTGGGTGGGGACACGGTGGTGTGTCTCAGCCTCACCACGACTATGCACTATTCCAAAACCACTTCCCGCCAACCTCTGGAGGTACCAGCATTGGGACCAGCTTCACCCTGGGCTCCCAAGGTCTCCTGTTTGGTCTGAAACATGTGGCATGGAGTTTGGACATGGACATGGAGTCCCACAGACAGAGGTTCAAATCCCAGCCCCCCCTCAAGTGGATGACCCCGGCTGGTTGACCCTTTCTCCACCTCATTGTCCTTGCTTCCAAAATCTAAGTGGAATACTCATTGCAGGGCGTTCCAATAAGGAAGAGCAGGGATCCCCCAGATACCCCCGCCCAAGACCCAGCTAACACACAGCATGCGGGAGGTCGAGAAAGGTCAAGGGCACTGCAGATGAGAAGGGAAAGAGCGAATGGGCCGCAGGCACCCGGGAGCCAAGTAAGACTGCGGAAGGCAATGAGGTGTCTCAGCCCAAATCTGCCTCCCTCGATTCAGCCATTTTTGAAATATGAGCGTCACCATCGCCAGCAAGCCCACGCTCACGCGCTCCTGCGGGGACTATTTATGGAGACAGCCCCCCAGTCAGGGGAGACTTATATGCTACATAAATACAAAGGATAATTCTGCAGATTCCAAGTCGTGCTAACAGGCTGCAAATCAGCGCTTGGGCTGGGTCCCAGACACAAAGAGAAAGTATGATTAAGGGTGACTTTTTAAAGTTTTGTTTGGATTTATTCCTAAAAGCTCCTTCATCCCAGAGACTCGGGCTTCTGGCTGGCACAGATGGCTGCCCCATCATGAATCAGAGGCGGAATCTGAGCCGTGGCCAGAAGGAAGCCAAGAAACAGGAGGCTCACTTGCAAAGCAGGGTGGCTGGGAACTCTGGGGCAGAATTAAGATTTGTCAGGACCTGTCCGTGGGCTGGGGGTGCAGCGCCCCAAACCGCACATGCCTGCGGGAACCTCTTGCCTCCCCGTGGTCCCACTTGGCAAAGGTCTTTACGGTGTCCCCCGGGGCTGTGTGGGTGGCACACCTGGCCCCGTGGGGGGGCAACTCAGAGAGGCACACCTCATCTGATAAGCAGCCAAATGACATTGGGCGATGGCTGTGGTCGGGGGAAGGTCCACTCAGGGCAGCAGCTCCTGGCTCTCTGCCCAGGGTCTGGGAATATTGGCCCCAGAACCGAGGCCCACCTACCACAGCACCCTCCCCGTGGGGGCCAAGGCCCAGGGGTGGCCATCAAGTCCCCGAGACAACGGGTTCTCAGGAGATACTCTGGGCCCTGAGCCTCCTCATCTGTGAAATGGGGACATCAGTCTCTCACCCAGCCACCGTCAGGAGGGATATAGGGCCAAGATGACCCACAGAACCGGTCCTCCTGCTGGCAACAGAGAACAAGGCTCAAGCCCCTGCCCAGCCGTGTAGAGAAGTTCACTCTCTACATTTAGGGAAAGAAACCCTGTTTTGTGGGGAGCTTCCGGCCTTCCTGGGGACAGCTAGGGTGGGCGGGAGGTCTCCCTGTGCTCCCTGCTCACACCCCTGGCTGCTCTCAGCCCCCAATCTGTTCTGCAAGGTCACATGATTCATCCCTGTCTATTTTCTGTGTCTCTGAGGCTCTAGTACATGGGGCCCGGCTGACACTGGGGACCCCACGCCTCCAAGGGCCACCAGGTCCTAGAAGCAGCATGTGGTTCACCCTGGAGTGAGCACTTCAAGCACACACAGGCCAGCAGTGCCCACCCCAGCAGTGCCCACCCCACCTCCTCCGTCTCTGGGTCACTGCCACCCTGATCACCCAGGTGGGCACCAGACAGCTGGGGCAGCCCGATGCCCCAGAGCCCGCTGAATAGATTCACACTGGCCACTCCTGGGCCTGCTACTGTCCATCTGTCCATCCGTCTATCCTTTCCTACAGAAACCGTGTGAAAGGGTCTCGCCACCTCTTCCTCCTGCCCCTCTGCCTCCTGACCAACCCTGGTGCTTCCCCGGGTGGCCCTGCATGGCTTGATGTGCCCCTCCCTTTGGCAGCTGTGAGTGACAAACTAGCTTTTTGGGGGCAACTGTCTCCTGATCCGATGTCCTCCCCATCCCTGAACACTCATAAAATCTGTACTTAAACCAGGAATAACCAGACTTGTGAGTGCATCCTCACCGTCCCCCTCTTGAGGACACTCTCCTGCCACTCCGTGACCACAGAGACTGTGGGAGGCTGCAGGGAATGGGGAGGGGGCAGGTCCAGCCGTTGCTGGGTGGGGGGAGGGTACATGAGCTACAGCCACACCTGGCCTCTCTGGTGTGAAGGTGGCACTCAGCCCCCCACCCCTCTGTGTTAGGTTTCCAGCTTCCTCAGAACTTGGGCAGAAGAGGAGTGCTTTAACCAGGGGTTCCTCCAGCCCCCCTACCCTGTGGAGACCTGTCCCCTGGGGGAAAGTGTCCCCAAGCCAGTGTGTGGCTCCCCAGGCCCCACCTTCCTCCTCTTTCCAGGGACATGGGGACTGTCCTTGCCCACCTGTGAGGTAAGGGATGACCACGTGAGTTTCTTAAGCCAATGAAATAAGTATTATTTCCAGGCAGAAGCATCAAAAGTACTAGTGTGAGACCATCCAGAACATTCTTCTCCAGCCACAACCATTTAGGGAGCACGTGTTGACAGGGGTGCAACCCCAAGTCATCACGTGGAGAGATAGCAATTCTGGAGTGTTCGCAGGTGACCCCCCTCCCCGTGAAGGGGAGAAACAGAACCATGCTGCAGGTGGTCCTGGGGGTGCTGTTTGTGCCCGCCCCATCACCTAGCCCGTCCTGACTGTCAGGAGGGCTGAGGCAGCTCCCGGGGACTCCTGGCTGGCACCTCCCGGAGGGCCAGGTGTCGGGCACCTGCAGACAGGAGAAAGGACAACAAGCCATCTCATGGGACTGCATCAGAGAGAGAGAGAGAGAGAGAGAGAGAGAGAGGGGCCCGCCTCCCGAATATGTCACCAGACCCGCCTGCAGGGAGGGGGCTGCTTCAAGGCTTCTGCGCCCACCAGTCCCAGAGCCTGTCCGTTTTTCCTCCCCGTGAGACCGTCAGCATGTTTACGGCCTCCGCATAAAGGACTTTCGCTTCTGATCACATCGATTTCACCACCATTAATTTGTAATGTGCTTTCCAGAGCGTCGTGTACACACAGGCCAGGACACCCCACTGTGGGTACAGTGACACAGCCGCCCCCACGCTGAAGGGAAGTTGTTAGGCGAGGGTTAATTTATTAGTGCTTAAGATGGTCCGATGTTAGCCCAATTACCATTGGCATTTTGCCATTCACGCTTCGGAATGAGACAGGACACCGATAACAGACGCCGTGTGATTACATTCATCAAAATGGACCTTTGGGACTTCTGCTCCAGTCTAATAATAGCTCAACTATCTAGCTGGACGGACTTCTTAGGGAGCGGCCCTGCCTAAGAAGGGCACCCCTGTCTGGATCCACCCGCCGCTAGGAACTGGGCGCAGGGGCCACAAACCCAGCTCTGGACCCCGGCCCGTGTGCCTGTCCCCTCCCATGAGGGCAAGGATGGCGCCTCCCCTTTGCCAACTTCACGATGAGGCGAGAGGAGGCCCCGGGCTCACTGCCGCACTTGGCCCCAGGAGAGCTGCCGGACGTGAGCTCCCTCAGCGCCCTCAGCTTCTCGCCGCCCCTCCCGGAACCATCCCCATGGAACCCTGTTGCATTGATTAGCTTTGGACGCCCTGTTTTCTCCGCCTTCGAGTCAGGGTTTGAAGAAAACACCTTCTCTAACATGCCACACACGTATGTTTTGCACCTGTATTCGAGAGAGCTGTCCTGAGAATGGGGACGTCGCCTGTTGCTCTCCTTGAGGAAATGTATTCTGGGGTCACTGTGTGATCTCTGGGCATCAGTGGCAGGGCCCCTCAGGTCCAGGACCACGCCCCACCAAGCATGAAGTTACAGAAACACCCCTCCCCTCCGTCCCGGGACCAAGGCCAGGGCTGGGCAGCAGCCCCCGCCACCTCCTTCCCGTATGCTGAGCACTGACCATTCCATTCCTGCAGGACACCCAAGCTGTCATCAGGGGTGACACTAGGCTGTGGCCTTATAGGAGCTAGACACAGAGTCGGCGGGGGCCATCGCTGAGGACCAGCCTCCTTGGCAAGACCCGGGACCCACGTTCAGCATCTGTGTCTGATTCTCATCTACTGGCTCATGGCCAACGGCTGGTGATGAGCCACCACGACTCAGGCCAGGGATCCACGTCCACTCAGACACCCTGTGCCCAGGGGGACTTCTCTTGCCTGCATAGAGAGGCCCCTGGCAGCAGATGGCTGTGAGCATGTTTGGTGGCCACCGGGTCATAAAGGACGGCACGTCCATACTGCTGACGCAGACCAAAGTTCAAGGAGGGAGGGGCGGTCACCACCTGCCCACTGCCCAACGCCCAACAGCTTGGACCAGACTGTCACCCTCTGCCTAGTGAGCAAGCCTCTCTGAGTCCGCAGCTCTGTGCCTGACTTTATGGTGCTCACAAGGAGGACCGAGCCTGGCCTTGCCCACAGATGGCAGCCAGACTGGCGGGAGAAATCGGGTGATGACCAGTGAGGGCCCAGCTGGGTGAGAGCGGGCCAGATGGACTGTGTCCCCACGGCAGGACCTGGGAAATGGCTGGATCGGGATGGGCAGGCAGGAAAAGGGGGGATGCAGAAAGCCTGTCTGTCACAGGAAAGACCCTCCCCTTCTGGAGGCACGGGTACATGAAGGGTGGACCAACACCTGTCATGTGAGTCATTGCCACCGTCCCCAATGTGTGGTCCCAGCGTAGGGGACAGCTGCCTTCCTTGTCCTCTTCCAATGGCCAGCCTGTCCTATGACATCACTGAGAATACCAGGCCTCGTCCCCAGAGCCCAATGACCAGGACAGAGGAAGGTGGCAGGTTAGAGAGCCAGTGGACACAAGGACCTGTAGAACCCTTGCGCTGTCAGGGACTCATCCCCCCACCCCCGAGAAAAAGGACCTCGGCCTTTCTCCTGCCCAGCAGGGCACCTCCACCCAACATCTTGACTCAAGGGGGAGGCTGGACAGCATGACACTCTCCTGTCAGCAGCCCACCCGAAGGTGGGCTGCAGTGGAGGAAGCCTCACTATGTCACCTCCCGCCATGAGGCCAATGTCACTGTGTCTCTGCAGGGACAGGTGTGGTGGGGGAGGCCAGGCAGCAAGGGGCTGTCCCCATGCCTGTGGGCCCGTGCGTCTCTGCAGGGTTAAAACCCTGGGGCTGATGGACGGATTGCACTGCGTGACTGTTTACAACCTTTACACTGAGGGGGAGAGGAACGTGCCGGCACGGGGCCATTCTCCTCATGCCTTTTGGAAGCACTTCTTTATAACCGATGAGGAGATGACGCGTTAAATAATTTACAAGGCTGCTTTGCTGACACACAACATTTCCACAGAGAACATTGCCGTGTGCCACTGAAGTAAGTGACTTATTGGCTCAGGGATGTGGCTGGCGCGGCTCTGTGGGTAGGACCCTGCTCTGTGGGTAGGAGCTGCTGTGGGTTGGGGGCGGCCCCCTTCCCATCAGCTCCAGTGGGAAGGTGAGCACAGGGAATGAGGACGCCTGACATGGGAGCAGCAGCTCACTCCCTCCATCGGGGGTTCATCAGGTCCAGGGCCATCACAGAGTCAGAGGGGAAACTGAGGCCCTAGAGAGAGCCCTGGCCCAAGAGGTGAAGGAGGTCAGGGTCCACCTGGGACCACAGAGTGGGTAGTGGCCCCGGCCACAGCAGGGGCTGCCTGGGCCTGGCTCCTGCCTCCCTCATTCCCTCCAGTTCAGCTAGCTCCCCAGCCTGCCCTGGGGCTCAGCCCCATGCCACCCCACCTGCTGCCAGGGCTCTCCCCCGGGAATGTGGCTGCACCTCTGCTTTGTACGTGTTCCTGGGCTGGATTAGGGTGAGGGGCAGTTGGGGGCCACAGCTGGACACTTACTTGGCCCCCCTTGAAATTGCCCCTTCCCACTCCCCCTGACCCAGCTCACCGTCCACTTAGGGTCGCTGCCCAGCCACCCACACAGATGTGCCCCCAGAAGAGTCACATCCAACCCAAGACCATGCCCCAGAGGGCCAGCCCACCCTGTGACCCAGGGGCAAGTCTCTGCCCATCCTGGGGCCTCACTTCTGCCAGATGCAAGGGGTGAGCCCCTCTGCGGCCCTCACCCTCGGCTGCACGGCAGGACAAAGAGCTCCATGCAAAACTATTGCAGAGACTGCTGCCCAGAGAGCTACATTTCCTAAATACTGCCTTCCCTTAACCACCATTCCCTTAGACTGAACTCAAAGGGTTCCAGAGGCAGTCCAGGGCTCAAGAGAAACCGCCAGCCCCCCCATCCCTTCCCTTCCCACATCTCCCCTTTTCCTCCCTCCAACTGGAAATGCATTGGGGGTGGGGGGTGTCTGATCCCATAGAATTACTTTTGGAGAGGGTAGCAGGACTAATTTAAGCTACAGTGTTAATGGCCAGCCCTCCCTGCTGGGGGATTTGCATCCTTTCCCTGTGGGGGACAGTGCAGGGCTGATCAGAGACACTGCCTGGTGGCCATAGCTAACAGTGATGTTTATCTTGAGCCTCCTCTGGCAAACCCACCAGCAAGGGCTGGTCCACAGAACAGGCCCTCTCCAAGCCAGTGTGGTACCCAAGACCCAAGAGCATCTGTAAAGCTGCCCAGATGCAGAGGGGTGGGGAGACGGGGCAGGGCCAGGAGCCAGGCAGGCTGGGCTCCCAGGGCCCTGGCACTTCTGGTGGATGCCAGGGCCAGGGTGTCTTCCCCAGGGCGGGCTGCTCCTCCTCCGCACCTCAGGCTGCCAGCGAGGCCCATAAATCCACCCTGTGCAGAGCCCAAGACGTAATTGAGTCTCTCAAGCAAACAGGGAGAGCTGAGAGGCAGGAACTGCTGAGCTGATGGGCCCCGGAAGGGACGTTAATGGAGTGAGTCCACCCAGCTTAAAACAAAAACACCTCCCAGAGAGCTAGCTGCAGATCCCTGTCTTCAAGAAGCTGAGCGTTTCCCCTGGGGCTGCAACCCCACGTGACCCTCCTTCAAAGGGGCAAAAGCAAGTGGGCTGTATGTGTGTGTGTGTGTGTGTGTGTGTGTGTGTGAGAGAGAGAGAGAGAGAGAGAGAGAGCATCTGTGTGATCCAGGCTCTTGGAGAAAAAGCTCTGAAATATTCTGCAAGAGGCAGGTTTCCCTGTCTTCAGATGTGGGGATAGAGGCAGAGGGGATTGGAATTAAAATTGGTAGGTAGGGCAGGGGCATCATTAGATGCAGAATTCCTGCAGGCCTGGAGGTGGTCTTACCAAGGTCAAGTGGCCCTCCAGCCCTGCCCCAGCTGTGAAGGTTATGGCTCAGGGTCATGGGGACCATGACAGGGAAGGAACAGAAGTCTCACCACAGCTACCGGATACAGCTAAGAAAACACTCCTCACAAGGAGCCCGTTTTCCCGTTTTCAAACTGAGCCCTGGGAGGTGTGGGGTTCCGCTGAGGAGCCCCGTGGACTCCAGTGGGGTGGGTCCACACCTGGGTTCCCTGCCCATCGGGGGGAGGCTGCCCCCACCTCCCTTGAAACCCTCGCCTTGAACCAAAGTGGCTCTTTTTGCTTAAATCTGTGTTTAATCAGTTGAAGATTTCTTTGGAAAACACTGAAACTGAATAATTTCTAGAGTCCTTTTCAGTTCTCACATCAGACAGAAGTAGCTGAAGGAACAGAGTAGGTCCCCCAAAATTTCCCTGGGCAGCCAAGCAGGCCTAGAACATTCCACAGCCAGCTGAGCCGCATGGGGATTCGATCCTGGCCTCCCTCACTGCTCCCTGCCTGCCACTGGCAGGCACCTGCTGAGCCTCACCCTGAGCTGCTCACTCCCAAAGGACCCCTGTCCCCTCCCTCACCACCCAGTGCCAGGCTGTGCAAGGTATGAGGACAAGTGGGAACTCAGCACGTAGTAGGTGTTCAGTAAATGTCAGCACAATGAGGGAACAAATGCTGCCTCCAGGACCTTGCTCTGTAGTAGCCAGAACAATGTCCCTGCCCCCCCCCCACCGCCCCTAAGACATCATGCCCTCCAAGCCTGGGGACCCTGAGAAGCTGAGAACAACCCCAGCCGACAGCCATCAGGAAACGGAGACTTCAGTCCTGCAACCACAGGGGAACGAATTCTGCCGACACCCAGCCTGGGTGAGGAAAGGGGATGCCGCCTCTCCCCCCACTCTAGACACTGCAGGTCACAGCCAGGCCAGCTGGCAGCTTGACGGCAGCCCCACCTCCACGGTGAGATGACACGTGTGTGGTGATCTGTTACCATAGCAGGAGGAAACTCACACAGATTCCTGTCACCCAGAACCCCCTCTGATGGTCCCCTTGTCCTCCCCAAGCTCACCTGCTCGTCAGTACCTCACCCTCCACTCACTCCCCGGTTTCCCCCTCGTCTCAGCCCCCAGTCACACACGGACATCTCAGAACATCCCTGAATCCTCTCGCCCCCACCCCAAGCCTGCCTGTAACTCCCTGTGCAGGGGTACTGAGGCCCACCTGCTCACAGGACCCCATCACCCCAGCCTCGTTGCTGCCCCTCCATCACCCACACCACCCCAGCCACACTCCACAAATGCACCAGATGCCTTCACATGAGCTGCAGCCCCTCCCCCAGGCCTCACGCCCACTTCGTCCTCATACTGTAGTGCCCCCCGTAAATGTCACTCCTTGGAGGCGCCTCCCTCACCACCACTTCCAGCCTCCCTTTCCGTCCACCCTGGACGGCTTGTTTTCCTCCCCATGGCTTCTCAGCTGTAACTGTTTTGTGTGCTCTGTTTTGCTGGCTTGAGCAGCTCCCCTGCTGGGCAAGGAGCTCCATGAGGGTTGGGCACCACTGTACCCCAGCCCTGGAAATACACAGCAAGTGAAGTTTGCCAAATCCGAATGCCCCCAGCACTTCCGGGCAGGTCACATCTGTGATTGCATTTCATCTTCCCTCCAGCCCTGCTGCTTGGACTCCGGGAGTGCCAAGTCCCAGCTTCCCGGGAAAAGGGGTGTCAGAGCCGTGGCCATGGAAGCACCCTGTCACATGCCATCGAGGGGGCCTGCTCTCCCAGGGTCACCCCCATGCTTCTGGGATGGTCTTCTCTGTGCATCAGTCAGCTCCAGCTGTGTAACAAAGCACCATAGACAGGGAGCCTGAAACACCAGAGATTTTCCTCTGAGTCCTGGAGTCTGGAAATTGGAGTGCAAGGTCTTGGCAGGATGGTTCCCCGCAAGGCCTCATCCCTCCTGGGCACATAGATGGCTATCTCCTCCCTGTGTCCTCACATGGTCATCCCACTGTGCGTCCATGTCCTGATCTCTTTTTCTACAAGGACACCGGTCCTACTGAATTAGGATCCACCCCGGCGACCTCATTTTACCTTAATCGCCTCTTCAAAGGCCCTCTTTCCAAATTAAGTCACCCTCTGAGATATGGGGTGGGTGAGGACCTCAGCACCTGGATTTGGGGAGACACAATTCAGCCCAGAAACTCTGCAACAGCCAGGCACCACGTGGCACACTTTTATCCAGAACCATCTCCAAGTCCATTACTTGCCGGGTGAATGATGCTTCCTCATTCAGTCACTTCTCCAGAGCTCTATTTTGTTTTTTTTGCAAAGCCTCTTCTTTTTAGGTGGTTTAAGGAGGAAAAAGAGAAAAACAAACCAACTTCAACTTTGAGTTTGAATACAGTAAAATCTCATTAAGTTGGGCTGGCTCATGGGAAGTATTCTAGGCTAGGGAAAGCTTCCAGTGGAAGATTACTTCAGAAGTTTCCTCTCAACTAATGGCCCTGTCCTTGTCACACAGAAAGAACCACTCCAGGGAACAGGAACAAATCACTTCCAACTGGTAGCATCATCCGGTGCAAAGATCGTGCGCGTGTTCTCGACTAAGTACCCCAGCCGGCTTAACCACCTCGTTCCTTCCTGTCTGCACTCCTCCTGGTGTGGGACTCAGCCTGCCTCGGGGGGTGGGGGTACAGGTAGACCTCGGGAATCAAAGGTAAACCGAGGCAGGCAGGCGCCTAAGCCACACCCATGCTTGCCTCGCCCGTGCACCGTCTAGCAGATCTCAAGAGAGACTCCACAAAAGCAGGCGTTGGCTGGCGATGCCCTGCCACACGAAAGTCTGGATCAAAACTCAGGTCGTGTATAATTAATTCTACATGTCCCTTTGAGGAAAAATACAGGGAAGTGCAATCAGCAACAGAAAGTCAGAAAATATTTTCTTCTTTTAAGTTAATGGGGAGCCTGGTTTTCAATGGAGCCAAATCCAACTCTCCCAGGTTTTACCTGCCATGAAACGAGGTGATCAACTCCCAGAGCAGCAATTAAACGTGTCAGCAAAGCTACTTAGTGCTACTGAAGCACTTAATTTTCATTAAAAAGATGACATTGCAAGCAATTATCAAGGACAATCCACGCTCACATGTATTTATATTCATCAGGACAGGTTGTGACACAGAGATGCCTAAATTACCCAGATCTCTTTCCCTGCTCCCTCCTCGGTGAGGCTGCCAGTGGGTGGGCCCTCGACACCTGCTCCCCGTCTTTCCTTCAGGGCCCCACGTGGGGTTCTGGCCTCCCCACGTTCACCCCACTCCACACATCCCCAGACAGACACTGATCCCTGAGCTGCGATGCCAGCGGTTTCCATTATGAATTCATTTCCTCTACTTGTAACCCATTTAACACTTGCCCCTTAATTGAAAAACACGACATGATTCGGCCCTCTGTCACCCTTCTGCCTCTTGTCACTCCTACGCCAGTGAGGCTTCAACGCCGATGATAACAACAGTGAGGCAGTCTGGAGCCCCATGGCAAAGCCAGGTTTCCGCCAAGAGCATAGCCAGAGCTGTTGTCCCAGCTCCCAGGAGCCACCCCAGGCCCTCGCCCAATGCCTACCCCTACCCTGGTCCCTACTCCCACCCCCACCTGAACCCAAACCCTAACCCTAACACTAACCCGAACCTGAATTTGAACCCTAACCCTAACCCTGCCCCCTACTCAAACCCAAATACTACTCTAACCTGTACCCCAACCCTAATCTGAACCCTAACCCTAGCCCAAACCCTATCCTGAACCTGAACCCAAAGCCTAACCCAAACCCAAAACTTAGCCCCACCCCCACACAGTGGCCCTAAGGAAAGACAGGGAGCAGGGACTCAGAGCCCACCAGTCTGTAGCCTCGCTGAGGAAAAAGCAAGGCAGCTGACCTGGGTAACTGAGCTGGTGACAACTCTGGGCCACCATCTGTCCTTATGCATGTAACTGCCTGCTACACTGAGGGTCAGAGCTGCTGGAATGATCTGATCCAAGGTGACTCAGCCAGAAAGTAGCTGAGCCAGAATCTGAATCCCAGGGCCTCTCTGCCCATGGCTCCTCACCTCTCCACTGTGCCAGGCAGGGCTTCCGAACAATGTCCCACATGTGAACGGTGGTCGCATGCCAAGTCCACACAGGGTCCTGAGACTGGGGGGTTGGGGGCACCCCAGCCCTGTCCCCCAGTGTTCTCGATCTCCAGCGAGAGGCAGCCCCATAGGGAGGGGAGAGGAACATGAGTGGTTCTATCAAGGCAGCTTGTGCTGCAGAGCAGACCAAGCTTGCACTTCCAAACGTCTCTGCCTGACATCAGAGCCTGATCAATAAACTGTAAGAAGAGCAGGTAAGAAAGACAGAACAAGCTAAAACAACCAAACAATGAGTAAACATCCCCATGGACCAGAAAAGGCACTCACATGCAGAGCATTTGCAAAACCCAGGCCTGAGTTCCCAGCAGGCAGGGGTAGTCCCACTCCTGGGACATAATGGGACCGGAAGTACCCCCACAGAACACAGGACCCTGGAGCCAGACTCACTGGTACACCCTTGCGGTGACGGGCAGGGCATTGGCAAGCTGTGATCAGAGGATGCCGGAGGCCACAGTACAGCTCTACCACCAGGCACCGAGGACCTGCACCTTCTACCCAACCCTGGGCTACCATGGGCCCTGGTCGTTGTCCCAAGAGCTGGGGCTGAGACGGGAGCCTCAGTCCCTGCAGATGGGGAGGGGTGAATGCAGAGGCAAAAGAAAGCAAAAGACCTCTGGTCCTCTCATTCAGAACAACCTTGCTAGCCAAAGTCTCAAAAAGACGCAGGAGTAGCGTGCTAAGAAAGCAGACGGAAAAAGCCCTAAACCAACAAAGAGCATGAAATCACAATGGATGAAATTAACTTCAGGGAGCAGTCTGACAAAGATTTCAAAACAAATAAGCTTATGAGGTGCCAACGGATAAACAAAGGGATAGTTTCCACTTAGGAAAAAAAAAAAATGAAGAAATAACATTCAAAAGTTCAATAAATAAAATGAGTGGGTATAAATAAAAGATAATCCATTAAATTCTGAAAACTGAAAATACAGTCACTGAGGGGACAATAGCTTCAAAAGCATACATGATGAGTTCAGTCTCTTTAGAGAGTGGTTTGGAAATTCCGTTCCTGTTTAGCATCAGCATTTATGGCGCACCTTCCAGGGGCCAGGCCCTGTCCTAGGTGCTGAACATGCCAGCGGCCGGGCCCTGTCCTAGGTGCTGAACATTTCATGGCAAAGGAAACAAAAATCCCTGCCAAGCAAGGGGACAGTCCGCCTCGTGGTCTGTGCCATCCAACTGGGGGACAATCAGATGGCGAGAGGTGACACACCTCTGCTGTGGACACAAATGTATTGCCTGGGGCTGTGGCAACTATTTTGGGACCAGGAGGCCAAAAGTGTAGGAGGGGAGGTGGGTGGCAGAAGCAGCAAGCTAAGAAAGCAGAGTAACAAGCCAGAGAAAACCCGGGCCTTCGGCATAATCACTGAACGCAGAACTGAATCCAGCCATCGCCTACTTCTGGACTTCTCTTTATAGGAAAGAATGTATCCCTGTTGTTAATCTAACCAAACGCAGACCCGCCTGCCTGCGGCAGTGGAAGCCGACCACGCGAGGCAGAGCTGGTCAGAACAAAAGCGGTTTATTCAGATACCAGCAGTCTGGGAAGATGTGGGACTCTCGTTCCGAAGCCTATCTGAACATCTCAGTGGAGGCAGGAGCTTTTATAAGGAGGGGGAAGGGAACAGAACAAAGACACAGCAAGGACCTCGAAACCAGTCAAGCGATGGTCTGGTGTGTGTCATCCCAGTTTTCGTCGCCCTGGTTTTATGGTTGAAGGTCAGCAAGTCTGCCAGGCCTGGGATTTCTGAAGGTCGGAGTCTGTATCTTTTGAAGTTAGTTCCTAGGGTTCTCCTACAAACATGCCATCTGATTCCCCGCTACCCATTAGTCCTGGTCAGCTCTTACAGAAACAACGCCCAGGGAATGGTGGGGTGGGTTCCAATTTCCTGTAGTTCCACTGAGTCACTGTGGGCTGTGTCCTCTGACATTTGTAGCTGTAATTGTTCAAGTTCATCCCTGGGTCACAGCTCATGCTGGGCTGGTTCCTCTGGTTGCGCTTGATCTTAGCCAAAAGGCCGAGAAGCAATTGGTTCCTCTGGTTGGTCCTCGGTGTCCTGAACGAGGGAGAGAATTCATGCCCTTTGGGACAAGCACAATGCAGTATCAAAGCTTCTGTCACTGGGAAAGGACAGTTTGGCCCTGCCCCACACTGTCCTGTGCTAGGCACTGGGAAGGCATTGTCTCCAGGACCAACTTTCCCTCACACGACCGGGGGTGCACTGAATCCTCAGATGTGGACGCTGCTGTTACCCACTTCACAGAGAAGAAGAACAAGGATGGGGGTCTGGCTATACCCCTCCAGGACAGACTGTGGGGAAGTGACACTGAGACTGACCCCAATAGAGTCTCACTCCAGAGCCCAGCCTGGCTGCACTTCCTCCCCACAAAACCTGCCTCCCTGAACACTCAAGGAGAGATGTCCCAGGACAGCAAGCCACTGAGCACTGAGCCTGGGACTCACCTCCTGCGCAGAGTCCCCTTTAATTCCTCTCTGATGACGAGCGGCTCTCTGCACTCTGGGCTGCCCCGGCCTGGCCCATTCATCAGCCAGGCGCACTGCGTCGGTAAGAACCAGCACTAATTCATGCAAGGGGACTGCAGGGCGCAGCTCCTGCATGGGATCCATCACGCCCAATTGGAGCTCCTCACTGGTGGCAGGCTCAGATGACCAGTGACAAGTAGCACTCGGACATCACCCCAGGCTGGGCACAGAGCTTCCCCACCAGGGCCCCCTTGTAAGGGACTGTGACACCTGGACCCCGCTTCTCCAAGGTGGCTTGGTTCTCCTTTGCTCTTCAGCTGTCCCCACACTGGATTGGAGTTCCTTTGGGGGGCAGGGCTGTGGACTCCAGCCAGCACGGTCAGCTCACTCAGCACAGGGTCCGGAGGCACAGAGCACCTCCCACCCCCACCCCTCACCATCTGAAAGGCACCGAGGGACTGAGAAGCTGAGAAGGACCAGGGGCATTGCTGCTGTCCCCTAGATCTGTCACCTCCTGAGTCTCCACACACATGGCCAGATCAAAGCTGTCATGTGCCCACACTCACCTGTGCACACATGCAGCTTGAGGCTCTGCATGCTTCCTCACTTGGCTCTTCCATGAGGCTCTGGATGAGACACTGGGGCGCCCCTCTTTCACATGTGGATAGGCTCAGGCTCTGAGGGGGTGGTGGCCTCCCCAGGGCCACACAGCTGGTGACAAGGAGCGCCACCATTCAACGTTGGTCTCTGAGGCACTGCTGCTCAGACTCTTAATCTCCCAGCCTGCCCCCATTCCCGTGATGAAAATAATAAATATTCTGAGCCTTTATGCTCAGAACTGCAAGTGCCTCCACCCACTGGCCCCCCAGCCACACCCTCAAGGTGGGCACCACCTCGGTGGGTGTTTCACAAGGAGGAGGCTACAAATCAGGCAGACAGAGGGCCGCCCTGAAGTCCCATAGCCCAGAGGGGACAGAGCTGGGAGCAGAGCCAGGAGTGGGAGCGTGAACTCCCCTGGAGCTCCCGGGTGGGTGTGCCCCCTGCATGGGCCGGCAGGCACTGGTGCCAGGGGGCATTTCATCAACCCGTGAAGAAATGGGAGCGAACAGGGCTCAGGTCAAGCCTCAGATGCCCCCTACATGTGGGGTAACTTATTTAATCTCTTGGGGCCTCAGGGTCATTATTTATAACATGGGGACAATAATAGCCCCTCAGTGTGAAGAGAAACTGAGGGCATGCACACAAACCAGCTCCATTCACAGCTCAAGCATCTAGATCCCAGCCAACTTGCTGTGAACCCAGCTCTCTTCCTGCAAGTGAAGGGAGCCGTGATTTGAAGCCGTGAGAAGCCATCCTGCCCAGCCATGCCCCAAGGGCTGGGGCCACCACTCCATGGCTCTCAGGGGCCAGGTTCCCGGCAGAACTGTGGCTGGCCATGCAGACCAGAAGCCAGTGAGAGACCCAGGCCCAGGCTAGAGATAGACACGCAGGGGAGGCCAAGCCGGCAGCTCGGGGGGGTCGGGGAGATTGCCACAAGCCAGCCTCAGGGGCGCTCGATGCTGGAGGGAGCCGTCCCCCTGACCTGGCCAGCAACGACTGTCACGATTTAACGTGTGAGCAGAACCCCCACATTCTACATTTCTTCTTTAGGGGAGCTGTGACTATGTCTGGACTTCCAGTCTTTCATATACATTTTAAAATCACAGTTCCGCATAGCACCCTGCTGGGATTCTGATTGACATTACACTGCATTTACAGGTCAGTTTGGAGAGAGTGGACGTGTGTATGATATTGTCCTGAACTATCCATACAGAAGCAATAGATCTGAATTTATTTAAGACGTAAAGATGTCTTCTACAATGTTTTAAAATTTCTAAGACACCAGTCTTGCATATCTTTCACTTATTCTTAGTTCCCTTTTAGTATTGCTGTTTGTAAATTATATTTGTTTAAAAGTGTTTAATTCATGCATGCTGCCGTGTAGAAATGCGGTTAACTTGTATGCTGGTCTTATATCCAGTCATAGTACTGAGTGCTCTGGTTTATCTGTACAATATTTCTCTACAGTACTTTGGATTTTTCTAAGGCAAGCTTGCCACTCTTCACATAGTGGGAGTTTTATTTAGTCCTCCTGTTCTGTGTACTTTGCTTTTTCTTGTCTTATTGCACCATTTAGTTCCTCCAGGACAAGGCTGAATCACGGCGATATTCATCATAGGGGAGAGCGGGCCTTCTTGGCTTAAAGACATGGTCCAGTTACTTTGCTGCTGGGTGTGGTGTGCACTCAAAGTCTTAGAATCTGCGGGGCTGTTTGGTATTTAAGATGAGCTTTATCATAAAAGAGCATTGAATTTAAGCAAACGTTTTCTCTCTGCTGAGCTGAACAAATTTTTTTTCCTTTAAGCTGCACATGTGAAAAATAAATTAATATACTTTCTCTGTTTGCTTTCCAGACTAAAAGCAACTTAGTCATAATAGATGGTCTGTTTACACCTTGTTGCTGTATTTGGTTAGCCTGTTTTTAGGATTTTCGCCTCCACGTTTACGTTTGAAATTAGCCGAGAATTTTCTTTTCACCAACTGTCCTCTGTTTTGGTATCAAGATTGTAACTTCTCATAAGTTGATTTGGCAAAGATGTCGTCTGAAAAGTTTTGTGTGAGAATGCGAGTACCTATGCCTTGAGTCCTCAAACCTGAACGTAAAGCTGTCTGGGCGCAGCACATTCTTTATAGGAAGATAAAGAACTAAATTCAATTTCCTTAATGGTTAGAGGAATATTCAGATTTTTCATTTCTCTTCAGTCAGCTCTGGGAATTTATAATTTCCAAGGAGTTGGTCTGAGTTTTCGAATTTACTGTCCTAGGAGTGCTCGCGATAATCTCTCATGATCTTTTTTTTATCTACGTGGCAACTGCTCTGCCCGTGATCTATCACAGAATAAAGCGAGCCACAAAGTAGGCTGTAAAATATACCAAATTATACACCCAAAAGTGCGGGAGTATTTACTGCTGAGTAATGACTTCTGAATTATTAATGACTTTTTGTTTTCTTGTTTACGCTTTTTTATATATTCCAATTTTCATGATGAACACGTAACAAACCAGGGAAAATACACAAATATTTCTTTCTCCCCCCCCCCAAAAAAAAAGGGAAAGTGAAGCAGGGCTATTATTAACAGGCTTTGCTCAACACTCTGCCTATTTGGCACTGCCCGGTGCAGCCCATGCGCCATCCCTCAGACCTGCTCTCCCTTCCCCGATCAATGCCGTCCCATTGGCCCCCCACTCCCTGGCCTCCCCAAGTGACGATGGGCATTTCCTGGGAGCAAAGCAGCTGCTTCTTTCTCCCTCCCACCAAGTCCCTGTGGCCGGGCCTGCCCGTCCTTCCCCGGATCCCATGCAGTGCTGACAGAGGTGGTGGCAGTGGACAGCGCACAAAGCAAAACCCATGGGAGCTTCCTGCACAATCTCACACGTTGGAAAGACCACCCGGCCGCGTGACTATGATGCTGAGATGGGGAGGAGCCTGAGACCCGCAGCACCACGGGGTGCCCCGAGGGTGTTCCGTTTGCCGGGCTCTGTGTGCTTTCTCATGTTACCACACAAAACCCTACGAGGAGGGACATTCATAACCCTATTCACGACTGGAGATCAGGAGGGATGCCCAGTAACTTGCTGGGGTCCACAGCAGCGGGCGCAGGGCCAAGATTCAAAGCTGGCTCTGTGGATCCCTCTCTCTGCATCACGGCAGCCACCAACAAGCCAGTTCTGAAAAGCACAGGGAGGGTCACAACGATTTTGACAGAAGTGCAGGAAGAGGAAACACTCAACCCTGAAGGAGGGCCCCTGGGCAGAAGCTCCATGATGAGAGTGGAGATCGACCACAGTGACCCCATGTGACCCAGGCTCCCCCACGTCACAGCCACAGAGAACAGCTGTGGCAGGTCCCAGGTCCCTGCGCCAATCCTGGAACCTGTCAGTGTGACCATGTATGGCAGAAGGGAATTTGCAGATGGATCACATGCAGGGTCTGGAGGTGGGATGACCCTGAGTAATAGGTTGGGCACTAAATGCCATCAGTGTCCTTCGAGAAGCAAAGGAGGAGTCACGCAGAAGAGGAGGAGGCCCAGAAGCCCAGAACCGAGATGGGGGTGATGCAGCCACAAGCCAAGGAATGCCAGCAGCCCCCCTCCACCCCCCGCCCCGGTGCTGGAAGGAGCAAGGTTCAGCTTCCCCCTCCCCCGAGCTTCCAGAAGGAACCAGCCCTGCCAACACCTCAATTTTAGCCCCACATAACTCCACTGAGATGTGTCCTCCAGGACTGTTTTTAGAACCTTGGGACCTCACAGCATGACCAAGCTGGGCCCGAAACCCAGGCGTCCAGACCCTGGCTCCAGCCGCCCGTGGGCCCACTGAAACAGGAAGCGAGTTCCCAGACCATCCTGCTCACACAGGCCAGGTGTGCTTACAGGTGGTATTGGCCGACTTTTGTGGTGACCAGCACATACAGCGTACGGTGGGGCCTGAAACACAGCAGCAATCGCCACGGATCCTTCATTCTTGGGAGTGGCCCGTGGAGGGGACAAGGACGGTGTGTCTCTGCCAGGGAGCGGCCACTTGCTGTCCTGTCATGGACTTAGCGTTTCCCTTTTCTAGAGTACTCTGCTGGCAGAATCTGGGGCACATAGCCTATCTCCCCAACACTTCGCGGAGACACATTTCCTTGACCCCCACCCCCACATGTCCTTTCCTGTTAGTTAAGAAAATAAGAATAATTGCTCTGGGCCAGACCCACAGCCCCTCCGGCCCAGAAGTTGGTCTCTAGAATTGGTGCCCAGGGACGACTTGAAGTAGTGGTCTTCTCTCAGTTAATTACGGATCCTTCACTTGAGGCCAGTCGGTTGAAATATTAGCATTTGTGGAACAGGAAATTGTCTCGGGCAGCACTCCCAGCCCGCGGCACTCCAGTGGGGCTTCATTAGTGGAGACAAATGAGGAGTCACCCCAACACCCTGAACTCGGCCTGCAAACTGGGACAGCTGCCGGAGGCTTAGGCAGGCCAATGTGTGACGTCCCCCCCAGTAGGGCCCCTTAAGGAAGGAGTGGTGCTGGGCGCAGACAGGGCAGAAGCTGCTGAACCCCAGAATGTCCGTGCCAGAAGGCACCCCTCTGCACCAGAGTCTGCTTCAACAACAGGGTTTATTTTCTCGTAATTCTGGAGGCTGGAAGTCCAAGAGCAAGGTGTCGGCAGGGTCGGTGTCCTGGGGGGCCCCTCTCCTTGGTTTGCAGATGGTCATCCTCTCCCTGTGTCCTCATGTGGTCCTTGTTCTCAAACAGCCTGGTGTCCCTTCTTCTCACGAGGACGTCAGTCAGGTTGGATGAGGGCTCAACGGCCTCCTTGTAACTAATCACCATTTAAAGACCTGATCTCCAAATATGGCTGTGTTCTGAGGTCCGGAGGGTAGCAGACTTCACCAGGTGAAGCTGGGGGGACTCAATCCGGCCTGGAGCAGCGCCCCACCGGAATTGTCCAGGGAGCCCTGCCAGTTTCATCCCCCATATCCAATCAGCAGCTACTGCCTGACGTGCTTCCTTTCCTCCTCGTCATCTCTCAGAAGGAAGGGAGCGAGAGCAGTGTGGTCAACCACCTGGCTGTATACTTCATTACCTGAGGATGGCTTGCCCATCCTGCTTTGGGGAGAGGAGGCAGCTGGCCAGAGAGATTGACTCACTTGTGCCAAAGGGCTTGCGTGAAAAGTGGGCAAGCTCACAGGGTATGTCCTGGGGCCCTGCACCTACCGTGGGTGTCCCTCCAGCACCAGGCACCACCTGGGGAATGGGGACCCAACAGCATGGCACCCCCACACTCCATTTTGGTCCTACACCAGGCTTCCCAAGGCAAGAAGGGGAACAACAACACAGGGGTTTTTTCACCCCAAAATCAGCAGTGATTTTACCCCCAGTTCACCCCAAGGTGACCAGAAAATTAACGAGGTAGAATTCCTGCTCCCGGGCATTCTAGGGACCAAAGGCCAGCCTGCTGGATGGGGGACCCTGGGGACTGGGATTAGCTGTGTGTGTTAACTCAGCCTCCCCCAACCCAGAGCCTTTTGCCCTCCTCTTTCCTTCTCCTCCCCTCCTGGCTGGCCCAGCCTTTGTCCAGCCAACAGCATGGAGCCAAGGATTAGCTGACAGCTGCAGCTAGAAAGGGCTCCCTCCAGAGTAAACATGAGACCAGTGCCGCCTGGGTCCCTGGCCACTGAGACCCTGCTCACCCTTTCGAAAGGACATGGCCAGGAGCACAGAGAAGGCAGCGTGGCTCTGGACCTCGGCTCCAGCTCCGGAGCGGGGCACGGCAGCTTCTCCGTGCAGAATGGAGACGGGGCATCGGCCCTGCCCTGGAGCAGGGGGAGCAAACTTGCTTCCAAGTCGCCCCAGGCAAAGAGGAAACCCACAGAAAATGCCACTGCAAGCACAGTCCTGCCGTGGGCCATCCAGAGCAAGGGGAGACCCTGGACTCTGAGCTGGAAAAACCGCCTGAGAGTGGACATCCTCCTGCCTGGTGTGGGCTCCCGGAGCTGCCCACTCCAAGCCATGGAGCCAGGGGGACACAGGGGACGTGCCTGTGCAGGCAGGTATCGTGCCTCATTCGCTGGCACACAGGAGGCCTGGCCCTAGCACGGCGGGCCCAGGGCAAGAGAGCAAACGGAGGCCCATGCACAAATCGCCGTCTCGAGCCTGAAGCATGTCAGCGCCTCTCACCTGGACTGATCCACTTCTGGGCATCAGCACAGGGCAGCTGGCCCAGCCCCACCTGACCCCAGAGCCCCACCTCTGCCCCCTGTGTCTGTCTGCACGGGCAGCACCCTGCCTTCAGGGTCAATGCCCCAGACCAGGCTCTGACCACACACTCCACTGATGGCCCCTTGGCCACCTGGCCTTGTCCTGGAAGGATGGACTCAGCTGCACCCTGGTCTCCTGGCTCCGGACTTTGGGGCCAGAAATTCTGGGGCACCAAGGAGGGGAGCAGGAGCTAAGTTGGGGGGTGGGACACAGGCTCCAGATGACAGGTCCCCTGGTCACACAGACCCCTCACTGGGCCAGAGCAGGTCAGGAGGGCCTCACCCTGCCTGTGGCGACACGGCGGTGCCGGCACGCCTCCCAGCCGGGACATGTGGGAGGGAAGGGGCAGCAGCCGGCCAGCCCCCCACAGCAAACACCTGGGCGTGGAGTGAGATGCAGACACATTACCGAGGACTGGAGAACAGTGCCACCCTCCCGGCTCTGACACACATGTTCTGCCCCTCTCCGCTCAGCCTGTCTGGAATCAGGACGCATTTTATGATGGTAACAAATGCCAAGTGTTACGGGGTTTCACGTGCGCTCCCAGGGTGCCGCTGGGGAGTTGACGGTGCCCCGGCAGCCAGAGGCAGCTTAGACTTGGGGCTCCGGGAACCACGGCCAGGCCCTAGTCCTGGCCCCGGCTAGGCAGGGTGCAGACCCTCCCTCTGCAGGAGTCTGGGGGCCAGAGGTATCAGGTGGGGCCCTGTGGGGGGTGCTGCAAGGGACCCAGGGAGCTGGAGGGAGGGGAGTGGGTTCAGGGGCAGGGTGGTGTGCCCTCCCCTCGTCTGGCCCACAAGGCCTCTTACCTGAGGCTTTGGCTCCTGCTTGTCAACGTGGCTCTCACGGGTGGGACAGACGGAGCCCCTGCTGCCCCGAGCCGGCCGCCCAGATCCCTTCTCTGGAGCCAGCTCTGGCTGTGCAGGGCCAGCCAGCACCGCTCAGCTCCAACCAGAAAACACTCCACGGGAAAAGAGGTTCATTTCCTCCGGAGCAGGAGGGAACAGCTCACCCTTCCAATCAATAACTGATTATCTTGCTTGCAAATTCAATTCTCTGCCTGAAACCAGCCTGCCCTGATGGATCCTGACAGGCCCAATTGACGTGGCAGAATCTGTCAGAGAGAGGCCTCTGGGGGCTGGCAGATCCCATGAGGGCTGCCTGGGGGGACGCTGCGGGGCAGGAGAGGACGGCTGCTCCCCTCCCTGCCCAGACCCACAGCCATGAGACCCCTGCCCAGGGGACCCCCATCTCAGAAAAGCAGTAAAACCCCAAAATAGCTTCAGCTGAGTTCAGCCTTCAGCTGAAGGGCATGGGCCAAAGAAGTGAGGCTGCTGGTGCCCCGACAGGGGAGGGAGGGGCCAGGGTCACTCTGGGTGGCCTCCTAAAGCCAAGGACGAGGGGACATGCATAGCAGGGCCGGTTCTCTACTCTGACAGGGGTGCATATTGGGAAGGCACCAGGAGGAAAGGACTCTTCATTCATTCATTCCTTCATTCATTCACTGACTCACTGATACACTATCACCCCCAGGCCCTAGGCGGAGTCCCCTGGATACCAAAGGAATGACAGTCCCTTTTCCTGGAGGAGCCCGTACAGTCGTTCATGCATTACCGAACGTTCCCTAAGCCTGTGACAGCAGCCTGAGCACCTCACTGAGCTCTAGTTATGGGCGAGGGCTCTGTCCCTCCGGAGTAACTCGGAACCCAGAGCCCTGATCCGAGGCAGAGGGGTCCCCGGGGGCATAAGTGGCCAGTCTGCATGCCACAGAGCTCAAAACCCCTCCGAACTCATTCAAGGATTCCCAAAAGGATGAGACACAGTTCCACTATAAGTACACGGGAACAACTGTCAGACACAATAAGAAGTCGACGCGTTCACCCAGGTGTTAAGTGGCAAGTCTCACACCTCACAGACCTGTTTTCTGGCTGGCTGGCAGGTTACCTCCATATCATTGATGGAGGACTGGGGCGGGGGTGGTGCTGTGGTACAGTGTATGTCCGAGGTGCACTCCCGCAGCCCCACCCACCAGGCTCCCCCCCGCTGCCAGGCAGGGGAGACCCCTTAACATAGGGCTCAGTCTCACCGCAGGGGAGGAGCTGATAGTCGGGGGGGCCAGGGGGTGGTGGGGAGGGCTGCGGGGGGAGCCCGCGCAGGAGGGGCTCCCAGGCGGGAGCCGCTGCCCCTGCTCCCCCAGGACCTGCAGGCTGCCTATCCAACGCAGCTCCTGATTAAGGACCATAAATCTGTGTCCGGGCCTCAGCGCCTTTTCAGTGGAAGAGAACCTTGGCCTGGCAAAGCAGACCTCTAAAATGGCATTGTCTACAACTACCTTCCTGGGAAGATCCAGGTCCAGCCGAGCGAGAGTCTGAGGTAGCTCAAACCGGGGACCGCCTTCACACCCCAATCTCAAATGCCACCCCTGTCAGACCAGCTTTGTTGTCCCCACCTGACGAGAGGGCAGTGTGACAAATCCAAGCCACTGGGATGAACTGATGCCAACGGAACACCAGTGTCAGCCCTTCGTCACTTTTTCTTGCGGTGGCATGTAACGTTCACACATACGATGACCTACAGAGAACAGCCACCCACCTGAGCCTCGGCGGCGATCGACGCAACCCGGGGCTCATGCACGGTGCCCCCTGAGGCGACCCCTCTGCCCCCGCCCCCATTCAAGTGCACAATGAGTATGTGTGGGACGTGTAAGGAATTTTCACCTCTAGCTCCTGCCCCTGCCCCGCCTAGCTGGGCGACCCGGGGCAAGTCCCCGCCCTGTCCGTGCCTATCGCCCACTGTCCCCATCTGTGGACCATCTGCACCTCGACTGAGGCTAGAAAAACTGTTATTTTCTCACAATCACCATCCTTCCACACTTATAAAAGGAGGTCCTAGGACGGCAAAGGAGGGGAAAATGGGACAACTGTAATAGAATAAACAAGAATAAAAATGAATTAATTAAAAAAGAGAAGACTTCCTCTCCCATCCACCAGGGCAATGTAATTCTCACAGGACAGGAGAGATCCACGCTTAACTGTTTCCCTTTAACTGCTCGTGGTCAGCGTGAGAGCCCTGTGCTCACGAACGATCTCTCTCTCTCTCTCTCTCTCTCTCTCTCTCCATCCCTCCCCCATCTCATGTCTGTCCTTCTCTCACACTCTCGTTTTCTCGCTCTGCTTCTTCACTGGGAACATCAGAATAAACTGGGTTTCACAGATCTCACATCTTGCAATCATGATTTCAATGCTCAAGCTGTCCCATCGCTGGACACCGGCCGCCCTGTCACGGCAGCCCTTGTGCTCGGTGGTGGACCCCCCGCCACCGGCCCCCGACAGCCCCCAGCTTTGGGCAGCAGCAGTCCTGGGCACACCTGGCATCAGACACTTTCCCAGGGCCCCGGCTCTCTCGTTTGTGAGGAATGGGACGCAGGGACCCCAACCTGGGAGCCGGTGACACCATCTGCTCCTCAGCGGTGTTCCTGGGCAGCACCAACAAGTTGCACTTTTGTGAAAAACAAAGACACTCTAAGGTCAGACTGGTGCTTTCAGTTCACGCTCACCGTGGCACGCATGCTGCTTCAGCCCTCGGAGGCCCTCCTGGGACCTCTTTCTCGCACTGAGGACTGTGGACCTTCACAATGGGACCAGAGTTCAGGAACCTGCTTCCTTTTCCTGTGCAATACCTTTGAAAGGGAAGTAGCCGCATTACCAGAAATACTAAAACTTTCACACGGGGGTTTCAGATGTCTTCGCGGCACCGCCCGAGCTGCGAGTTCATCCGTGCGCAGACTAAGGACGCACGGCGGTGGGGCAGGGCTCCGCGGGGACACGCCCCCTCACTGCGCAGTTCTTCCTTCCAGCTCCTGGAGATGTGACCGGCGCAGAGCATCGTGCGAGGCTGGGGTGTGCCTCGATGCTCGTGGATGCGGCAACGTGATACGGCAGCATGATCGCCACTGCAGCCCAGCTAGTGCCTTCCGCGCATCACATAATTTCGGGAGAGAGCGTTTAAGATCTGTTCTCTAAGTGCCTTTCAACTATGCATTATTAACAATGTTTTAATAATTATTGCCCACCTGGTACGTGCTATGCTGTGTGACTCATCGTGTTCGCGATGTTCACTTCTCATAGAATTTTGAAATGTATTTGTCTATTCATAAATTTAATTTTATACGTAGATGAAAATGTATAAAATTTAATTGTATATGTATAATTTTAAATTTAATTTTCTACCACAGTAGAAACAAAATAAAGTCAGAAAAGTATCACTTTCATCCCATCCTTTCCTCTGTTTTATGTCTGTCCCTTAAGAGATACTCTACTGTAATTAAATAACAAAAAAAGAAAAAAGAAAAGAAAACAAAAAGCAGCAAACTATGTACACAGCTCACACCTTGATTTTTTCCCATCTCACAGTTTACGCTGGAGACCACTTCCTGTCTCCCACAGATGTTTCTCTCACTTGTCTCCACTAAGGGAAGATTTAAATTCGGTATTTTGCGAAGCCCCTATTGTCACACTTAGCAACTTCTGACAAATGCCTGGGCCAGCATCGCCCACACTAGACATTAACACCAAAGTCCAATGGAGATGACCATGGGGTCAGAGCATTGCAGAACATCCTCTTCATCGATGGCTTGATGGCTCGAGGTATTGCCCGCTGACCTGTCATGGTCCACTCAGCATTAACCCTTTGGTGTCCAAGTCCTTCCTCATCCTCACCAGCCCTCGGTCTAGTGAGTCTTGCTTCTGCCCGTCTGGTGGGGGTGGGTGGCATCTCACTGTGGTTTTGTCCTCTGTGTTTCTGTCTAGCGATGCTGGGTGTCCTCTCACGTCCTTATCTGCCATTGGTGAGTCACCTGCAGTGAGACGTCACTTCAAACTTTTTACCCAGGTTATCAGGTTTCCTCACTGCTACTGGGTTGTCAGGATCCAGCCGATATTGGGGACACGAGATCTTTAGCAGATCAATGCTCATTTGTTCTCGATTGGTATTGTTATTTTCCCAAATAATCTCCCGTTGACTGTATTGGTTTTCTTTATCACATATTTGCCTTCTGTTACATTTATTTATGCTTCTGTTTCTGTGATGTCTTCCCTTCCGCTTCCCTTGGAGTTGGCTTGATTTTCTTGTTCTCGCGTCTTGGAAGTGAAATTTTAAGTTATTGATTTTCCAGCCTTTCTACATCTACCTGCGGCCATGGATTCCTCTCCGAGCACGGCGTCAGCCCCCACCTACCGGCGTAACGTGATGCGCCGTTGTCGTCATCTAGTTAAAAATATCCTCTAATTTCCAAATGTCCCTTGTGGTTTCCTTTCTGAACCCCGGGTCACTGAGCAGTGTGTGGCTTCATCACTGAGCCGGGGGAGACTTTCTGGTTATCTTTTCGGTATTGATTTCAGGCGCTGTGCTCAGAACACACAGTCCGACTTAGCTCGATCCTCTGAGAACTGCTAAGCCTTACTTGCTGTAGGGTCAGTTTGGACCAGTGTCCCCTGTTCATTCATCAGGGGCGGGGGGCGGGGAAGAAGGTCCCTTCCATCGCTGCTGGGGGCTGTGCTTTATTTCCCTCGGGTCGGTTTGATCGATGGTGTTACTCCAATCGCCTCGGTCCTGACAGATGATTTCGTCTGCTGGTGCCGTCAGCTGCTGAGAAATATGTCTCCACATCTCTGGCTGTGACAGCCGTGTCTTTGTAACGTCCCCGTTTTTGTGTCTTCTCAGTTTGGGGTCGGAGCGTGAAGTACACATTCCTGGCGTCACGCCGATCAGGCGGCCACGCTTCTCTGCTTTGTGTGTTGGAGTTCACGAAATATTTCATTCGGGAAACGGTCCGACTCTCGGTGAAGAAACATGTTCGGAAACTGTCAGAGGGTTCCGGGAGAGGACGCGGCGACAATGGCATCTCTGCAACGGAGAGCTGGGAGTGAGGAAGTGTCTCCGCGGCGGTCCCCCACCAAGTCTCCCCCCTCCGTGTCTTCTCACAGGAGATGTCCCATCAGGATGCCCGAGGCTCTGAGCAAGAAAGCGTTCCCTGGCTGCCGGAATGGGAATTAAAATGCAAATGAGTTATACGCTCAGTTGACATTTTCTCTCAGTCGGTTGAAATCTAGACAGAAAGCTAAGCTGTCTGAGAGAGGATGAAGATCCCAGGGCCCAGGGCAGGGAAAGAGAGGCAGGCAGAGCAGACAGGGCCAAAGCCACCTGACAGCACCCCACTTCCCTGACGCCCGGCTTCCCAAGATGGGCATGCAGGGTGCAGGACCCGAGGTGCACCTGAATTTGGGGTGAGCCCCCAGGCCCAGGCCAGGCCACAATGCATGGGACTTCATGCAGTTAGAGCTCCCCCAAGAGAGCGGGCTCCCCCTGAGCCAGTGACCCCAGCTCACAGGGACTACAGTGAGCAGCACCATGGCTCAGTGCCTCCTGGGAGGACACAGGTCATGTGTCTTGTACAGAACTGTGCCCCTGGGGCAGGAAGGGGGCACAGGGGTGTCCTCTCATTGCTTGACAGGGAACCCAATTATTAACCATGTGCAGAGCACCCCCACCAGCTCTCAGGGAGACAGCCCAGGGTTCCTGGGGAAAGGGCTCCCAGCCCTCACTCAGAGCAACGTGCCATCTGGTTAGGAAGGTGACAGACTCCTGAACAACCAGAGAGTAAGGGGGTGACCTGCAGAGCCTTGAGAGCCCAGTTTGCATTCTGGCAAAACTCCAAGAAGGGGGAGCTCAGGGAAGACCGATGTCGTCAGAGAGGGCAGGGCTTGGCTGGCCCTTGGAGGACAGATGACAGGACAGTGAAGGGACAAGAGGAGGCCTTGCCAAGCAGTGAGGACAGCGCGCTAAGGGCAGCAAGAGAGGTTGAAACAGGATGTGCAGGTACAGGCCACAGCAGCCACAGGGAAAGGGTGCCCGGCAGGAATGTGCGGAGAAAAGCTTCTGTTCTTGGATGCCCAAAGGTCTCCTCTCCATGGAGTTACTGACCCTGAAATCGTGCAGCTCCATGGTCTTCGGTGCCCTGACCAAGCTGTGTGACCGCCACACAATCCACTCAGGAACATTTTTATCACACCAACAAGAAACCCCGGCCCCCAGCAGCAGCTCTGCCACCGCCCAGCAGCCTCCTCGGCCCCAGGCAGCTGCTGATTCATGTTCCGTCTCTCTGGATTTGCCCATTCTGGACATTTCATGTAAGTGGAGCCTGTCTTGGGTGAATTGGGTCTGCCTCACCCAAGAGCGTAAGTTGAAGCCCTAACCCTCACTGTCTCCTAAGGTGACCTTTCTAGGACGTGGGTCACTGAGCCTGTAGTTGGCTGAGATGAGGTCACTGGAGTAGGGCGGGGCCAAATGCAGTGTTCCTCCTAAGAAGGAGATGGGGTGTTCCAACACAGAGACGGACCCCACAGAGGGGAGCAAGTGTGAAGACGCAGGGAGAGCAGGGTCTGCAAGCCCAGGGGCACGAAGCCTGCCCACAGAGCCCTGGGAGCCAGGAGAGAGGCCTGGAGTGGCCTCCAGCACGATCCCCAGAAGGAGCCAGCCCGGCCCACACGCCGACTCTGGGTGTCGGCTCCGGAACCGGGAGAGGATAGACTTCTGCTGCTGTCCAAGCTGCCCAGCCTGAGGTGCTTCCGATGACAGCCCTAGAAAGCCAGCACAGGGTGTGGCCTTTGTGGCCAGCATCTCTCAGCATCTCGGTTCCGGGCTCAGCCACGTGGCAGCAGGTGTCAGCGTGTCCTCCCTCTCTGTGGCCGAATGACATTCCTTCACACGGACAGACCACCCTGCCTTTGTCCATCCTTCCATCTGGCGACAGGCGTTCGGGTTGTTCCCTCGTGGGGCTATCGCAAATAATGCCGCTTTGAATCCTCATGTACACATTCTTGGGTGGCCATAATCTTTTATTCTCTTGGGTACATGCCTGGCAGTGTCCGTGCTGGGTAACACGGTGGCCCATGTTTACCCTTTTGAGGACTGCCGGACTCGCATCCAGAGTGACCCCACTGCCCTGCATGTGCCCCAGCAGCTCGTGAGGCCCCTGTTTCCCCACGTCGCCCCCTCGCACAGGCTCCACACCACCAGCCAGGGGTTAAGGGCTGTCACGTCATTCACAAGCATGACCCTGTTGTCTCTTGTATCAAATGCCACTTTTACCAAACTCCACAACCCTTTCCAATCACCTGGAGATGAGCGAGGTGGGATAGCACCAGCTGACCTCGTCACCTGGCCCGGGTCCCCTCATGATCAGGGTGTGGGGGGGAGGGGCACATACTTTGCCAGTGGTGCCTTACTTCCTTCCTTGCAGTTACTATGGAAACCGTCGAGGCCACGGCCCCCCTCGCCTCCTAGATGTTAATAAACAGCCTCATTATTTTGCAGAAAGTGCTTCGGAAAACCAGCAGCCCCACAGTTGCATCCCAATCCAAATTAAGGAGGGAAGGCTGTGGGGCTTTTTTAATTGACCATGAAAAGGGAGGGGTGGGGCTCGTTTGCACGCTTTCGCCATTTCTATGTTTTATGGGTCGTTCCGCCTCCACCGCGTGTCGCTGACGCCCTCATTACTTGGAGGGCATGGAGCGGGCATGGGCTTCGCCCACCAGACCACCCAGTGAACTGTGAGGAGAGACATGGGGAAGAATAATGTCCAATGGTCAGCCAGGCTGTGCCCCCCAGGGAGACACAAAGCTATTTCTCAGCCAAATGTCACTGAGAAGTGGAAAGTCAGCCTGGACCCCCTGCGTGGCCCCAAGGAGCTTCCTCGCCTCACTTGTCCTTGGTTCCGGCATCTGAGAGGTCAAGGTCACGGTGAGGACTGGCTGGGGACATGTGTCTGTGCACAGCGCTCACATGTCGTAAACACCTGGATGGTGAATAAATGTGAGGTGACGTGTTAACAGCAATAACAGCAACAGTGTGACAGAGGTGGCCTTTGAGGCCACAGGAAAGAAGTCTGAGAGCCAACGTCTCCGGCCTCTCAAAGGTGACTGTGAAAATGGCACTGATGCCTCTTGTGAAGCCTTGGGGACGTGGGTCACCGCTGTAGGCCCTGCTCTCTCCGTGGAGGTCCATCCAGGAGCGGAAGATGCCCCGTGTGACAGAGGCTGCCTTGGCTGAGTCTCCAGGCCACCTGTCACAAGCTCCTGGGATCCCGGCACATGGAGGACAATCTACCTCCCTGCCCTGCCAGCCCCGGTGTGCCTGCCCAAAGTCCCCCATGTTTCCTCAGAACAGCGGCAGGACACTCACACAGGGACTCCTTCCCAGGTGTCAGAACAGCCACCCAGGACAGGCTCCTCGGGCAGATGGGAGTCTGGGAGACCAGCTCTGGGGCCTGTGATGGCTTCAGGGTGCAAAGAAAGGTGACAATGGAAGGACGAAGGCCACTCAGGAGTCTAGAAGGACAGGGGTCGGGAACTGCTGCACGACGGGCCACCAGGACAATGTTAAGGGACACTGATGCCACGCAGATGGTGAGGGGCCCACACAGGAGACTAAGAGACAGGAAGGGTGTCACTTCCGGGGTAAGGCACTGTGTCCATGGCAGGGACCCCAGGCCAGCCCATACAAGGAGAAGGTCACCCCCACTGGATTTGGCAACAACAGCAGTGGCTCACATCCCCACCTAAGAGGGAGGTGAGGACGGGATGCGTCTGGGCACATGGGAATGAGCAGCTGCTGGCAGCCATGAGGATCCGTGCCCGACTGTGTGAAAGAACCACAAGTGTGCAGGGGGGAAGACGCACCAAGGAGAGCCCCAAGGGGCAGGGGGCCTCGGGCCACGGCGCCTGCCCAGCTCCAGCCACCAGCCAGACCTTGGGGGATGGGCCTCCTGGAGGGGCATGGTGGGAGCCCCAGGGAGCCTAGTCCCATCCTCAGGGGATCCCAGGAGCCCGTTCCCGTGGCCTGGTCCCTCCAGAACAGGCAAAGGCTGTCAGGATGGGGACTGAGTCTCTGTACATGGCCACACAGTGCTGACTGCCCAGACATTCACCCTGCGGAAGCAGCAGGGACCGGGGCTCAGATGGCACAGTGACAGACCAACACAACAGAGGGACCAGAATGGTGGGCAGGAGCCGAGGGTCTGAACGGTCCTTGCAGTCCCCAGCCCTCCAGGCACTGGCCTCCATGTGCAGGTGTGACAGGAGATGCCCCAGCAGGATGGCACGCTGGGCACTTTGGGAAACAGCCACTGTCGTCCCCCCTTATCCATGGCTTTGCTTTCCATGGTTTCGGGTCCCACAGTCAACCCTGGTCCAGAACAATTAAATTGAAAAGTCCAGGAGTAAACAATCCACGCATTTGAAATTACCTCGTTCTGAGTAGTGTAATAAAACCCCGAGCTATCCCTCTCCGTCCGCCTGGACGTGAATCGTCCCTCTGTCCAGTGTCCCCACGCTGTGGACACTCCCCACCCACCAGTCACTCAGTAGCTGCCTCAGTGTCAGATGCACGGCCGCAGTGTCTCAGCACCCTGGTTTTCCTTAGCAAGGGCCCAAAGCAGGGGTGGTGACGCTGGCGGCTCAGAACTGCCCAAGAGCAGCCATAAAGTGCTTTTCTGTCAGTGAAAAAGAGAAAGTTCTTGACTTAATAAGAAAAGGGGAAAAGTCCTGCACAGGGGGCCACGAAGATCTGTGGTGAGAGCGAATCCCCCGTCCGTGAAATTGTGAAGCAGGAAAGAGAAAGCTGTGCTTGTTGCTGCTGCACCTCAGGCTGTGAGAGCTACGGCCGCAGCGGTGATAAGTGCTTAGTTAGGGTGGAAGAGGCATTCAATGTGCCGCCGTAACAAATTACTTCAAACCAGTAGCTTAAAATAACAGAAATATATTCCCCGGGCTCTTGAGGTCAAGGTGCTGGCCGGTCCCGGTTCCCTGCAGAGGCTCTAGGTAGAAGTCAGTCCCGGCTTCTTCCGGCTCCTGGTGGCTGTCGCAGGCCTAGGCGTCCTAGGCCGGTAGATATTCCTCTGTGCTCACATCGTGCTGTCCCCGTGTCTCCGCCCTCTCCTCTCTTTACGAGGACACCAGTCAGAAGGATCGCACCTCCATTCTTCTTGAGTTCCATCTGCAAAGACCCTCTTTCCCAAGAAATTCACAGGCAGACGTGAATTGCTGGACGCTACTCAACCCACTTCAGAGAACCCCAGGAGGCTTTGGGGAGCAGGCAGGACGTGACCAGCCCTGGGACTTTAAAGGAAACTTTTCCACGTTGAGAGCAGGCCAGGCTGTGTGCAGACGTGGAGGGTGGTGAGGCCCGAGGTGGTGGCGGTGGGAGTATGGGAGGCAGCCGGATTCTGGATCGGTCTCGAAGGGAGAGCCAGGAGGGCTGCCGATGGGTCGGACGCTTTGCCTGCTGGCCTAGGCCCTCCAGACTAACATCTGTGCTCCGGTCCCTCCTCGCCCCCTCTGACTCGCAGCTCCTTGGGGCTGCACACCGCGATGTCATTGGCTCCCACCCACCCCCAGGCCACCCATGGGTCCATTCTCATCCCCATGCTCAGTGCCCTCGGCCTGTCCAGGACGGGATGGGTAGCCTGTGTCGGTCTGGCTAAGGCAAAGTGGCACACGCACCTGGGCGCATGGACTGAGGTGCTGACCCCAGAGCCCAGCCCATTTGTTAACTTTATGTGACGACATAGAGAACAGCCAGCCACAGGGGCACAGAGTAACCCCAGGCGGGGACAATGGTGCCTCCACATCCCCACGGGCCCCGAGAGAGCTGCAGTCCTGAGACCTCACGTCCACCCAAGTGCCATGCTCTACGGGGCAGGAAAGAAGGTATAAAAACACCTGCCATGGAACCTCTCGCCTGGTCCCACCGCATCTAGTGTAATGTGTGTTGGGGAGCTCTGTGGGAGACACGTGACTTAGGGGCCACTATGGATCTCTGCACAAACTGAAAGCTGTTGCCCCCCCACGCCCTGCAGGTGTCGAGGTCATAAGGGGCTACACCCCATAAGGAAGTCCTTAGGAAAAACAGCGGGTTCCTTTCTAGGGAAAGACAGTGCAAAGCAGTCCTTGACTCCGGGAGTCCCAGGGGTGCGTACAGATGGAGGTGGGGGAGGGTGACACAAGAGGCAGGACCCTGTGAGTAGGGCAACATCCTAAAGAAATAACCCTGGGTTTGGTTAGGGTCCACTCTGTCCCCTGAGCAAACCTCTCGGGAGACGGAGCCAGGCCAAGCCTGCTGGGACAGAGCCCATGAGCAGCCTGCGGTCAGCTCTCAAGCTGTGTTCATTCCATCTGAGTCCAAGGTCAAAGCCAGAGCAGGGAGCCCTATGGAGCTGCTCAAGGTCAAAATTCAGGAGGGCCCCTCCACGCCACCCCAAGATGCAACCTCCCAGGTAATTTCCAGGATGCTCAATTAGGGCCGAAGTCCCCATTTCTGGCCAGACAGCTGACATCCCCAGATGTCTGGAAGTCAAGCATCGTCACCCACAGGCAGAGCAGGGGGACACTTCTGTGACTCAGGAAGCAGTGGTAGAAGAAGCTCCCACCTTCTGCAGCTCTAAAGGGAGCAGGGCGCACCTGTCTCCGGTAGCTCTGCCAAGAAGCCAATGCCAGGCCTACCTTGCCAGGCACAGGATGCCAGGCACCTTCTGTCTCTTCTCTGTGGTGAAGCACCCTGGGCATCATCAATGGGCAAGAGCATGAGTGTGCGCCGGCCCTTGGAACCCTCGCGGGAGCCCAGAGCCCATGCACAGCAGGGCCCAGAGACAGGTGTTTTCTGCATCTTGACTGGCAAGCCTGTCTTTCCATGCGCACCCCTGGTGGGGACACAGGACCCCAGGTCCCCTAGCTACTGTGGACAGCAAGGACCTCCCCTGAAAGAACGATACCGCCTTCTCCCAGGTGTCCCTCAGTGAGGGAGAGGACACGCCACTTTCTGAGCTAATATTTTTCCGGATGTGCAAACTACATGAATACTTACACAGCTGGTCTTAAATTCTTTTTGGAACGAGGTCAGGTTTAAATGAATAACAAAATAATAATATATTCATGAACTCAAATCATAGTTTATCTCCATTTTCTTTATACCTTTTCACTTCACATTAGGGCATGAGCGTTTCCCACATTATGGATGCGTGAGTTTAATTTTGAATCACCATTATGTTTCTTTGAGCTCTGTAATTCACCAGAGCCTGTTTCTATACCCGGTCAATTATTTCCAGGGTCCC
>VMDR010006118.1:0-47236 GCA_007922815.1 Macrotus californicus
AAACTGAAGTCTACTGATTTATGTGATATTTGTATTTTTGTATTTACAAAGATCAAATACTTAGAAAGACTTCCTTAAGTTAGATAATAGAATGATTTAAAATAGAAATAAAATTCATGAAATGTATAAATACTGTACAAAATATTAGAAGGCATTTAGGACTGGCAAGATGGCAGAAGAGTGAATGGAAGGCACACTAACCTCCTCCCAGAGCGAATCTGGAATTATAATTAAATTGTGGAGAAATCACCCAGAACAAACAACCAAACAATAGTGAGAGAGAAGACTTATAACCTTGGACTGACAGAAGAATTAGATTCAGCACAAACTGATGGCACCAGCACAAACAGCAAACAGGATGTGGTGGGCAGAGTGATCCTCAGCCAACCAGCTGGAAAGAAGGACCCACCAAAGAATGACTCAATGACAATCAATACCCAATTACATTCAGAGAGCCAACATAAATGGTATAAAAGGCATGCCAAGAGCATCAAGTTCAGGAGATCAAGGCGACTGCACTACTGAAACTCACAGGTCTCCTACCATAGAAGTTCACACCACAAACTCAAAGAGTCAAAACAGATCAATTAAGAAGCTGAAACAAATTAGTTGTGAGACTAATGGGAAGACAAAGAAACAACCCCCAATTGAAATGAGAAGAGGAATCCTTAGAAAGAAAGCTAAATAAAATAGAAGCAAGTCAACTATCAGATATTGAGTTCAAAACAATGGTTAAAAGGAAACTCAATGAGCTCAGTAAGAATTACCAAAAACTACAGGAAAACTATGAGAAACTTATTGCAAACTATATCAGCATGAAAAATGACACAGAAACTATCAACAAGAGCCAAGAGGGAATGAAGAATATAATTTCTGAATTTAAGAACACAGTACAAGGAATCAAAAGCAGGCTAGAAGAAGCAGAGGCTTGAATCAGTGAGCTAGAGAACAAGGTAGAAAAAAACCCCAGAAAGCAAGAAAAGGAAAAAAGACTCAAAAAGAAAGAAGATGGGTTAAAGGAACTGCAGGATAACATGAAACATAATAATATCCATATAATAGGGATACCAGAAGGAGAAGAAAAAGAGCAAGGGATAGAAAACCTGTTTGAAAAAGTAGTGAAGGAAAACTTTCCTAATTTGATGAGAGAAAAATCACACATGTCCAGGAAGCACAGAGGGTCCCAATCAAGAGGAACACAAAGAGGCCCACTTTAAGACACATCATAATTAAAATGGCAAAATTCAAATACAAAGAGAGAATCTTAAAGGCATCAAGGGAGAAACAAGAAGTGACATACAAGGGAGCCCTGATAAGGCTAGCAGCAAACTTCTCAACAGAAACAGTAAAAGCCAGAAGGGAATGACAAGAAATATTCTAAGTAATGAAAAGCAAAAGCCTGCAACCAAGACTACTCCATCCAGCAAGGCTCTCAACTAAAATGGAAGGTGAAATAAGGAGTTTTCCAGACAAAAGAAGGCTGAAAGAATATACCTCCACCAAATCAGCACTGTAAGATATGTTAAAGGCACTGCTTTCAGGGGAGGAAGGAAAAGAGTAAGAGAGAGGGTACAAAGGGGGTAAAATGCCAATGAATAAGTAACTATCAATAATAACCTTAAATGTCAATGGATTAAATGCTCCTATCAAAGACATAGGGTAGCTGAATGGATAAGAAAACATGACCCGCACATATGCTGCCTACAAGAGACCCACCTCAGAACCTACACAGACTGAAAGTGAAGGGTTGGAAAAAATATTCCAAGCAAATAAGCAGGAAAAAAAATACTGGGGTAACAATATTTATATCAAACAAAATAGACTTCAAACAAAGGCCATAATAAGAGACACAGAAGGACACTTCGTAATATTCAAGGGAAGACTCTGTCAAGAAGACATAAATATTGTAAATATATATGCAACTCAACATAGGACCACCTAAGTATATAAGGAAAATCTTGGAGGACTCTAAGAAAGATATTGACAGCAACTCAATTATAGTAGGGGATAGTAACATCCCACCGTCAAAAATGAATAGATCTTCCAAACAAAATATCAACAAAGATATTGTGGCATTGAACACCTTCCTAGATCAAATGGACTTAACTGATATATGTAGAAACTTTCAACCCAAAGAAGCAGAGACACATTCTTTTCAAATGCACATGGAACAGTTTCAAAGATAGACCACATGATAGCACACAAAACAAGCATCAACAAATTAAGAAAACTGAAATCATATCAAGCATTTTATCCGACCACAAGGGACTGAAACTAGAAACCAACCTCAAGGAAAAAAACTCAAAAACACTCAAACTCATGGAGCTTGAATAGCATGCTATTAAACAATGAATGAGTCAAGAATGAGATCAAGGAAGAAATCAAAAAGTTTCTGGAAACAAGTGAAAATGAACACACAAGAGTGCAAAACCTATGGGACACAGCAAAGGCAGTCTTGAGAGGGAAGTTCATAGCAATACAGGCCTACCTAAAAAACAGAAACATTCCAAATAAACAACCTAACCCTACATCTACAAGAACTGGAGGAATAACAACAAAAAAAGCCCAGAGCAGGTAGAAGGAAGGAGATAACCAAGATCAGAGCAGAATTAAACAACATAGAGAATAAAAGCACAATTGTAAGGATCAATAAATCCAGGAGCTGGTTCTTTGAAAAGATAAACAAAATCAACATGCCTTTAAGAAGAATCACCAAGAAAACAGTGAGAGGACCCAAATAAACAAAATCAGAAATGAAAGAGGAGAGATTACAACTGATACCACAGAAATACAAAGGATTGTAAGAAATTACTATGAACAACTATATGCCAAGAAATTTGACAACCTGAGTGAAATGGACAAATTTCTAGAAAAATATAATCTTCCAAAACTCATGAAGAAGAAGCAGAAAGCCTGAACAGATCAGTAACAGCTGGTGAAATTGAAGCAGTAATATCAAAAAACTCCTGGCACACAAAAGCCCTGGACCAGACAGTTTCACAGGAGAATTTTACAAAGCATTTAAGTATGAGCTAATCCCTTCACAGACTATTCCAAAAAATCCAAGAAAAGGGATGATTCCAAAACTTTTTTTATTAGACCAGCATGATCCTAATCCCCAAACCAGATAAAGATACAACAAAGAAAGAAAAGTACAGGCCAGTATCACTGATGAACATAGATGCTAGAATCCTCAACAAAATGTTGGCAAACTGCATCCAGCAATACATTAAAAAGATCATACACCATGATCAAGTGGGATTCATGACAGAGATGCAAGGATGTTACAATATTTACAAATCAATAAGTGTAATACATCACATAAGCAAAAGAAAAGATAAAAATCACATGATCATATCAATAGATGCAGAAAAAGCATTTGATAAGGTACAGCACCCATTTATGATAAAAACACTCAGAAAAGTGGGAGTAGAGGGAGCATAGCTCAACATCATACAGGCCATATATGAGAAACCTACAGCCAACATCATACTCAACGGGCAAAAACTAAAAGTTTTCCCACTAAGATCAGGAACAAGACAAGGATGTTCACTTTCACCACTTCTATTCAACATAGTACTGGAAGTCCTAGCTACAGTGATCAGACAAGAAAAAGAAATAAAAGGCATCCAAATTGGAGGAGGAAGCAAAACTGTCATTGTTTGCAGATGACATGATAGTATACATAGAAAATCCTATAGATTCCACCAAAAAACTGTTCAACCTAATAAATTAATTTGGCAAAACAGTGGGATACAAAGTCAATATTCAGAAATTGAAGGCATTTTTGTACACCAACAATGAAATATCAGAAACAGAAATCAGGAAAAAAATTTCATTTGATATAGCAACAAGAAAAATGAAGTACCTAGGAATAAACCTAACCAAGGAGGTAAAAGACCTGTACTCAGAAAACTACACAACACTGAAGAAAGAAAATAAGGAACACACAAACAAATGGAAGTATGTACTGTGTTCATGGTTTGGAAGAATTAACATCATCAAAATGTTCATACTACCCAAAGCAATTTATAAGTTTAATGCAATCCCTATGAAAATACCAATGATATATTTCACAGATATAGAACAAACCTTTCAAAAATTTATATGGAACCACAAATGACCCTGAATAGCTGTAGCAATTTTGAGAAAGAAGAACAAAATAGGAGGGATCACAATACCTAATATCAAACTATATTACAAGGCCACAGTAATCAAAAGAGTCTGGTACTGGCATAAGAATAGACACATAGATCTATGGAACAGAATAGAGAGCCCAGAAATAAATCTAAGTCTCTGTGGTCAATTAATATTTGACAAAGAGGGCAGAAGCATACAATGGAGTAAAAATAGCTTCTTCATCAAATGGTGTTGGGAGGTCTGGAGAGCTACATGCAAATCATCAAACCCGACCACCAACTTACACCATACAAAAAAATAAAGTCAAGATGGATAAAAGACTTAAGTGTAAGTCACAACACCATAGAAGTCCTAGAGGTGAACATAGTCAGGAATCTCAGATATTCCATGCAGCAATATTTTCACTGATATGTCCCTGAGAGCAAGGGACATAAATGAAAGAATAAACAAATGAGACTTCAACAAAATAAAAAGCTTCTGCACAACTAAAAACAATCAGCAAAATGAAAAGGGAACTCAATGTATGGGAAAATATATTTTCAAATGATAACTTAGACAACAGTTTGATCTCTAAAATATACAAAGAACTCACACGACTCCACTCCAGGAAGACAAACAACCCAATTAAAAAACGGGTAAAGGCTCTGAACAGACACTTCTCCAAGGAGGACATACAGAGGACCCAGAGACATATAAAAGGATGATCAGCATCACTAGCCATCAGAGAGATGCAAATTAAAACCACAATGAGATACCACCTGACACCAGTCAGAATGGCCATCATAAACAAATCAACAGACAAGTGTTGGAGAGGATGTGGAGAAAAGGGAACTCTAGTGCACTGTTGGTGGGATTGCAGACTGGTGCAGCCACTGTGGAAAACAGTATGGAATTTCCTCAAAAAACTAAAAATGGAACTGCCTTTGGACCTGGCAATTCCACTGCTGGGATTATACCCTAAGAGCCCTGAAACACCAATCCAATAGGACCTATGCACCCCAATGTTCACAGCAGCACAATTTACAATAGCCAAATGTTGGAAGCAACCTAAGTGTCCATCAGTCAATGAGTGAATTACAAAACTATGGTACATTTACACAATGGAATACTACACAGCAGAAATAAAGAAGAAGCTACTATCCTCCACATCTCTGGATGGAACTAGAGAATATTATGCTAAGTGAAATAAGTCAGGTGGTGAGGGACAAATACCACATGATCTCACCTTTAATTGGAACCTAATCAACAAAACAAACGAAGCAAAATATAACCAGAGACATTTAAGAACAATCTGACAGTAACCAGAGGGGAGGTGGGAGGGGATAACAGGAGGAAAAGGGGGAAGGGTCATCAAGGAACATGCATAAAGGACATGTGGACAAAGCCAAAGGGGGTTAGGAACAAGGGAAGTGGGGATGGGTGGGGCGGAGGGGAGTGGTGGGGGAAAAATGGAGACAACTGTACTTGAACAACAATAAAAAAATGAAGGTAAAAAATATTAGAAGGCTTTTAATTGATAAAGTCATAAATGGAGCAAACATCATTCACAAGTTTTTAAAAAGTAATTGCTAAAAGCTAGGCTGATAAGTAAAATAATAGGATTTATAAACTGAATTTAAGAACTAAGATTTTGTACTTGTAAATGTAATGTTTGAATATTAGTTGTCTTCTACACTGAAACACCATCCTCAGCCGAACTAACACTCATCAACAGCGGATGAGGTGTTTGATCCTAAGTCCTGACAAAGTTATGGTAATACTAGCTACATAGAAAGTGTCCATTTCTGTGCAATGTTACATTTTATCTTTTTTTCCCATTGTAACCAGATGCCCCTCTGATTAGCACTTTGAATATTTGCTCCTTTTGTCCTTATTGGACATAATTGAGATTAATACATAATGTAAAACTAGCTGGCTGAGTCACCTACTGAGCAGACAAAACATGTGCCTAGGACTACAGCAAAGGTGGTCTTCAGGGTTTTTTTTGGGGGGGCATTGACATTTAATATTTAAAAAATAGTCTTCATGGGAAAATCCTCTAAATTCATGGTCTGGAGTTATTTTTAATTTTGAGGTACATATTCAAGGAGAGTAGCATAATCTTTTCAGGGCCTGGGACCTCCTAAGGTCCTTGCAAAATCACCTCTAAAATAAGCAGAAAATACAAAGAACAAATTGATAGTTGCCAGATGGGAGGGGGTTGGAGGCTGGGTGGAAAAGGTGAAAGGAATTAAGAAGTACAAATTGCAAGTTATAAATTAGTCACAGGGATGTAAAGTACAGCACAGGGAATATAGTCAATAATATTGTAATAACTATGTATGACTACTAGATTTATTGGGGTGATCACTTCATAAATTGTATAACTGTCTAATCACTGGGTTGTACATCTGAATCTAATATAATATTGTATGTCAACTGTAGTTGAAAAATAATTTAAAAAAAAAAAGGAATTCTGAGCCATGCTACAACTGTAGTTGTGCTCAGGGAAATAAGTCAGATGTTGTTTGATTCCATTTATATGAGGTACCTTAGAATAGTAAAATTCACAGACAGAAAGTCAAATAGTGGTTGCCGGGAGTTGGGGATATGGGGCAAATGGGGAGTTATTGTTTAGGATACAGAGTTTCTGTTTTGCAAGAGGGAGAGTTCTGAGGATGGATAGTGGTGATGGTCACACAATAATGTGAATATACTTAACGTCACTGAACTGTGTACTTAAAAATGGTTAAGATGTTAAATTTTATGCATATTTTACCATAATAAAAAATAATAAAATAATAAGTAGCAAGACCCTGCAGGCTTACCAGTGCAATGGCCTAGACTTGAGACTAAAATGACAGAGCAGGACCTCTCCTGCCATCTGTTGGTGACAGGTAGAATTTTCGAAGCCCACTGGGGTCGGTGGCAGGCTTTTATGGGGACCCACAGTTTTGTTGTGGGCCATGGAAGTTTATAAAGAAGGAACTTCTTAGCACCTTATTTAAAGAACAGTCAGCCAAGGCACAGGGCATGCCCGATTCCTGTTCCTGCTTAATTTCTTCCTCTAGCACTTCTCATCATCTGACACAGTAGGTGTTGCTTGCTATTTATTACTTCTGTATCCATCAGAAGAGAAAGGCAGGTCCACGAGCTAAGGCACAGGGAACAACTGCACAGGTGAACGCTTTGGGGAATGCAAGGTGCTGGTGCCCAGAGAATGGATTGACATGCCACCATGGTATGGTGATGGCCACTGTGGAAAGCACAGTCAGATTTATTACAAGAAAAGCACTGCAGAGTGTTATTGGGTTGGCCAAAAAGTTCATTTAGTGTTCTCTAAAATAAGACGCATTTTTCATTTTCACCAATAACTTTATTGATTTGGACATTTTGATTATACTAGCTATTTTCCATGATTGGCTTCTAGGGGGTAGAAGCCAGAAGTGCTGCTAAATATCTTCCAGGGCATAAGAGAGCCCTACAGCAAAGAATTATTTGGCTAAAATGTTCAATAGGACCAAGAAACTTTGCAAACCACTTTTGAAACATTCAATCAGTCACGGACCTTCTCCGTACACTGCACAAGTCTTTTTTTGCACTTCAGTTGCATTTTTACCTTTTTTGAATAGAGCATAATACAATGAAAATGTTGCACATTTACTTCCATAGTTAATGTTAAAATGGCTGCACAAAAATTCACTAATTTTGATGTTTTCTAAAAATGCACACTGAGATGACAGCTGTCACAATACAATCTAACAAAATTGTTTTGAATGAAGTTAAAGACCACTACTACAGCCATTTCATGAAAAAAATTAAATGAACTTTTTGGCCAACCCAATACTTGTTTATTTGCTTATTTTTCTCTTGTCTGTCAACACTAAAATGTAGGCTCCAAGTGGCAGAGATTTTTGTAGGTTTTGTTCATTGCTTGTGGCAGAAGCAGTTGCCCATAGCCAACCTTCCCTCCTTCCTCTTAAGAGAGAAGCCCCACCTCCGCTTGTCAGTGGCTGGGTGTGTGGTTCCTGGCCTCTCTTGCAACAACACGAGCTTGTGCATCTAAGCAATTGCCAATAAATTGTGAATAAAAGTGATTCTTTAACTTCCAGGTCTTGTCTTAAAATGATTGCCCCCTTCCTACAGGCTAGACACAGGCATGGTGCGGATGAGCTGTGCAAGAACAGTGCCTTTGAGAATGGCCAAGCCACAAAACAGAAGAGGCCTGAGTCCTCTGATGCCATGCCGAACAGTCACCTACCAGGCCCGGCTGCCTGCTGACCTCGGCACAGCAAACGAGAGAGGAATAAATGCTCATCTTATTTCGGGTCTCTTTGCTACAGCCTCTGTTATAAAGTGCATTGTCTTCCCAAGTTTTATATGTTGGAGCACTAACTCCTGATGTGACTGTATCTGGAGCTAGGGCTTATAAGGGGGTTAGGGTTTAATGAGGTCATAATGATAGGTCCCTAATCGAATAGGACAGGGTCCTTATAAGAAGAGGAAGAGACAGCAGATCTCTCTGTCTCTCTCTCTCTCCCTCCCTCTCCCTCCTTACACTGAGGAAAGGCCATGTGGGGACACAGCAAGAAGAGGGCTGTATACAAGCAAGAAAGCGAGGCCTCACCATCCCTAGCAGCACCTTGATCTTGAACTTCTAGCCTGTGAGAAAATAAATTTCTATAGCCTAAGCCACCTGATCTGTGGCATTTTGACATGGCAGCCCTAAAGGGTGGCCTCCTAGTCCACACCCTAGTACACTGCTGTACCTGCAGTGCCAAGAACAGAGCCTGGGAGTTAGTAGAGATGCAAGACTTATTATTTGGATAAATAAATGAATGAGTAGAATACAAAGACAATATTTAATTTGTACAGTGCTATAAAAATTAAAGAATTAACAGATTCTAGCAGATTATATCTGTCCATTCACCCACCCACCCAGTCACCTTTCTATCACCCTGTTTGTATTTGGAAGCAAAGTGAAACCTCATCATGTGCTCGTACCAGTCAATGTATTCTCTCCCACAGCCCACCCTGAACCTATCCGTCGTCAGTGCCTGTTCATTTTGCCACCCATAGCACTGTAATTTTCTACCTTTACAACGGTCACAGCTCTAGCCCAGAGCCTATGATCTCTTGCTTGCTCTGATAACTGCTCCCAAAGAATTCCCTCCCCAGTCTCTGTACCTGAACCTGCTGTAGAAACTTCTACTTGCATCTTTCAAACCCACTTGCCATCTTTTCTAGGAACCGACACCTCACTGTATGCAGTTTGACCGTGTGCCCTGTGAAACAACCCATTTCCCCAGTGCCCCGGTGGCCTAAGTGTAGCCACGTGACTAAACTCTGGCTGGGGAGCTATAAGTGGAATCTGTTGGGTGAGGTTTCTAGAAAACTCTTAAAAAGGATAGAGATCTGGGACAAGCCCACTTTTTACACCTCCACCCATTCCATTTTTCTTGTGACCTGGAATTTGGAAGCAACTGTTGGAGCTCTAGCAACCACCTTGAAATACAGAAGATTGAGAAGTAGAGAAAAAACTCTGTCCCTGGTGACTTTGCGGAGCTGCTACACCAGCCCTGGATGGCCTCTCTGCAGGTTTATTTTACTTCACAGTGAAATGCACTTCTCAGTGTGAAAGCCATTGCAGTCAGTCTCTGTAATCAGCAGTTGAGCACAGTTCCTAATTGGCACAGAACCCAGGCCTTAACAGCTGTCAGCTCACTCTTGCTAAAAATGCACATTTTGAGGGCAGCTTTTTTGCCACCACTGGTGCAGGTCTCAAAGGGTCTTCAGAGAACACTTAATCCTGCAGGGTACATGGGGGGAGTATCAGTAGCCTCATTTTACAGATGAAGAAATCAAGGCTCAGGATCATTCAGTTGGCAGATAGCAGAGAAAGGATGAGAACCCAGGTTTCAGATGATGTTGAGGAATGACAAGGGATGGGACTGGGACTGTGGTGTGAGCAATGGGACTTGAAAATTTCACACATGCTTCATACACATGTGCATGCATACACATGCTCATACATGCATGTATGTGCATGCATATAAACACATATACACAATTAGAATCTAGAGTGGATATCTGCTGCTTTTGCTTGTCTTCACACCATCTATCTTTTTCTGATAGCAAAACCCTTCTCTGCTGGAAAGTGTCCCTTTTCCAATTGAAGCTCTCAGTCACTGGACACATGATCCCACTTAGCACTCGATTCCACCCTCCCTGACTATGTGAGGGGGCCTTGTAAATCAGTCAGACAGAGTTCTTTGGGGACTGCCACATATTCACTGTGTGTGAACATGGGCCTATCTACATCTCAAAGGCTCTGTCTCCTTATCTGCAGAGTGATGTAGGTCTATGCTTGCTCTCCTCGGCAGCTGTGAGGATGAGCTAAAACAATTCACAGTAATGAGCCTGGTATATGGTGGATATCCACTTACTATTAGACTTCTTTAGAAATATCTCATTTCTCTGGACACTATCAGTCTGCAGCATATAAATTAATGTTACAAAAAAATTGACAATTAAGCTCCCAAATCCCACTTAAGTCTGGTTTGCTAGCTCTTTTGTTCCTTATCACACAGGCAAGAGGTTTATATCCCTGATTTTCAGAAAAACCACTCCAACTGATTTCAGTGATAAAAAGACAGACTTGGGGACAGTTCCCATCCCTTATCTGTCTCTAAAACAGCAACTGTAACTGATGGGGTTAAGAAAATCTGCAATTCTTCTTAATCTGGCAATCTTAAAAACGAGACATTTTTACTTCATCGAGAATGCAGAAACCATGTGAAACAAATGTTTGAATGTGGTCATGGTATTTATTCATAGCATATTTTCACAATGTATTAATAGTGGAGAATAGCACATATTCATATGCTGAGTATAACTTCTCCTGGAGCACTCTGGAGTTTTGGGGGGTTGGAGAATACTGCCTGTTTTTTCTAATTTCTTTGGTGTTTAGAAGTGGGCAGGATTCCTCCAAGCAAGTGTCTGCTAGGGGACATTGGCAATGACTTCCCTCCGATCAGGTTGGAAGGTCAGAAAGACCATGGCTTTGGCACTTCCATACTTCCATTTTGGAAAGAAGTAATAGTAGATTAATGGATGATCAGAAAGACTCTGGTATCTTGTACTCCAAAGTTCATTTCTTGTCACACATGACAGTTCCTGCAGCAGACATGAACACTGGCAGGGTCTTAGGCTCACGGCCTGAAGACAAGTCACATCACCAGCCAATATTTTCATGCAAGAAGCAACGACAAAGAACCTGGTTCTGAACTTCTCCGGGTATTCTGGAGTGGCTGAAGGTTGCCCTCATCCTATGCATCCTCTGTCTTGCAACTGGTAAACTTGTACATCATTTCAGAATATCTTGGCAAAATGTTGAGAAGACCTCACTTTCTCAAGGTCACTGTGTAATGAGGTTGCTTGTGGAACCCTCCATTTACCCACAGGAGGACCAAGGCACCATGAACTGAAGCAAAGCATATTAATAACAATAACAATAAAAAGAACAGAGTACAACTCTCTCCCCAAAAACGCATGTCCCAAAATGGTAAACAGCTGGTCTTACTTTATCCAAACGATTATGTCCATTGGAAAATGTCCTTCGTTCCTCCCTTTTATTAAATGTGTTTACATTTCTGAGTCTGATGATCACTTAAATATTAGCACCAAGGCAGAAATTTTGTTCCCAGAGATCACAGGAAACTGAATAGATACCTAGTGTAATTAATAGCTGGTATAATCTGTGACATCACTAAATTCTTTGTTGGCTAATGATGCTTCCATAGAAATGTCAAAAATACCCCTGTAGCACCTTGATGATGACTAGATTGTTTTAAAAATCAAATTAAAATTAAAAAAATTAACAATAAAACATTTACAGATAGAAGGTAAACAATAGTGTACCGTGATAATGAAGGATCACTTTTGTCATAATACTACATATAATGTAGAGTACGTAAAATGCAGTGGTCTGACTGCAAGAAACAAAATAATGCAAAAGGCAGTCATAATAGAATCATTTTACGTACAAAAATATTACATACATCACAATAAATAATTCAAACATAAATATTAAACTTTACATCATTAGGATATTCCACACATATACACACATATACACAGATATATGTGTGTATATATGTGTATATATGCATATGTATATACACACACACACATACAAGGCCACGCACACATGCACACACACGCCCAAATTTAAGGTGGAGGTATTGCATTACTATCCTTCATCCATTCCATCGTGGCTTCCTCTTCGGAGCACCTGAAAACAAAGGAACCAACCAAGAAAGGTAAATCTTCTCTCTCAAATGCCATAAGTCAAGAGTAGGTAATCCATATTTTTACATACAGAATTTAAAAATAATTCATTATTTTCTTTAGATTTTAAAACTAATGTATGTCTGCCATCAGAAATATGTACATTTCAGGAGAGTATAAAAAATGGAAAAATCACTAGCTTGAAATTTCTACCTAAGATAACCTTCTTCAAATATCAGTATATTTTCTTCTAGCCTTTTTTTATACATACATGTAAATATTACATAAAACACATACAAAACTTTATTTACTAGATATAAAATATATAAAATACACATATAATGGGGATCTCTAGTGGATACTTTCTGACTTTGCCTGCCTTCATCCCATCTCCCCATTTCTGATAACAAACCTCTTCTTGTACTTTGGGAATATGTCTCTTTCAAATGTCAGTCACTCGACTTTAGGTGGGTACATGATCTCCATTTCCTGGAAATTGTGATTGGTTCAGAAGTGGCCATGTGACTCCATCAGAAACAGAGTTCTTATGCAAAACAGATGCCGGAGGTGAGCATTTACTTGGGACCAAGAGCTGTAAGGATGATGTAAGCCTAGAGCTGGCAGAGGCCATGGTGTGGGGGAGATGATCTGCATGAGAATGAAGCTACTTAAGAGATAAGCATTGCTGAGTGATGGAGAAAGAGTCTGATCATTTTGTTTCAGCCTCTGGATCCAGCCATGCCTGAAGCTAGCTAGACCACTCCTTGGATAGCTTGGTTATTTAAGACAGTAAGTTTCCTTTTGCCTCTCACAATGGAAATAATCCTAATTTAAGACTATCACTTTGAATAAAATGCTTAATTAAACATTGAAATACTGATTTATAAATGTCAACTAGGAACTCCTGTGTCAGGATCTTGAAGAGCTTTATAGGGTAATGGGCTGCTGGAAACCTGAGGACAGTTGTAGTGGGTGGTCATATGGGTAGGCTGAGCTCATCTCTTGTAGGTGAAGGCACTGGGATGAGAAAAAGTGACTGATTCAGTCCTCTGACCAGCAGAGAAAGCACTTGCTGGCATAATGTAGTTAGACCAGGAATTGTCAAATTTTAACATGCATGACTCTCTTGGGGATTTGTTAAAATGCAGATTCTGGTTTCATAGGTCTAGGGTGAGTCCTGAGATTCTGCATTTTTAACAAGTTCCCATTGTGCATTGAAAGTATGTGCAACAGTGCAGTAATGAGAGCAGTGGCTTTGGACATTCCTGGGTTCTGTCAAAGGACCTCATTGTGCTCATAGGCAAGCTACTCAACTGTTGTGGGGCCCAGCTTCCATCCATAACATGAGGATCACAGCCCCATCTTGTGGCTTTCTTGTGAGGATTTAATGAAATAATGCCTAGAAAGTGTTTAGCATGGTGCCTGACACATAGGGCACAGTGAACACCCTTCATATTATTATTACTACATTCCTGGGCATTATTTCAAAGGTTGATCTGAGTCATCTGCATCAGAATTCCTTGCACTACAAATACAGATTCCTGGATCTACGAGAGACCTAATGAAGCAGGACCTCTTGAGATGGATCCCAGTAAGCAGCATTTTTAATAAGCACTGCAGAGAAATCTGATACAGGAAGCCTGGGGACCTCAAGGGTGGAGGGCAGATGAGCAGGAAAGAAAAAGGTGGAATAGCACTAAGACGCTTAATAGTCATCTGTCTGGGGGCAACACACATGACCACATTTGTTAATCATTAGGCCACAGAAAGAATGAGATGGAAAGGTACAAAGGTAGAGAGAAAGAAGGAAGGACAGAAAGAAAGAGAGAGAAGGAAGGAAAGAAGGAAGGAAGGAAGGATGGAGAGAGGGAGGGAGGGAGAGAGAGAGAGAAGGGGCCCTGAGTGGTGTGGCTCAGTGGGTTGGGCATCATCTTGCAAAGCGAAAGGTCACCAGTTCAATTTCTGGTCAGGGCACATGCCTGGGTTGTGGGTTCAGTCCTCGTCGGGGTGTTTGCAAGAGGCAACTGATCAAAGTTTCTCTCTTACATCGATGTTTCTCTCCCTCTCTTTCTCCCTCCCTTCCCCTCTCTAAGAATAAATAAATTTAAAAAATCTTAAAGAGGAAGGAAAGAAGGAGAGAAGGAAAAAAGGAAAGAAGGAAGGAAAATTGACTTACCTTAACTATAAAACTCGAACCTCCAGGCCAGTGCCCGAGGATGGAGTACATTTTCCACAGTAACCACCACATGTACCTACAACTCGGGTACCATCCTGCAAGGAGATGCATGATCTTAGACTGCCTGCTTGGCTAGTGTTTCCAGGATTTGCACTGGCTTTTCAGAAAATTGTTTTAACGTACACAGGAGGTAGACCTTTTGAATGACAGTGGAGCCCACTATGCTCACCATGGTGTAAGGCAGGGTTGGTGGCCACTGGGCTCAATCCAGCCAGCCACTCACTTTTGTATGGCCCACGTGTCAAGAATAATGTTTACATTTTTAAATGGTTGAGAGGAAGCAAACCAAAAATAACACTTCTTGACATGTGAAAATTTTATGAAATTCAAATTTCACTATCCATTAAGTTATACTGGAACATAGCCATGTTCATCCATTTGCCTAATATCTACAGCTGCTAGCATGCCATGACATCAGGCCTGAGTGCTTGCGACAGCTCTCTTGCTTCACACACTACGCAGCACACAGCATGTCACAGTGACACTCTTTCAAGGTGGCTGTGTTTTGAGTGCCATATGTATTGCTGTGTCATAGCATTCTGCTTTATTTTTTTTTATTACAGGTGTATACCATCATGCCAAACAAGAAGAGAAAAACAGATTCTGAATGTTTTAAGGTACAGTGATGTGTGATTATGTCATAAATTTAGAGGGCAAAGCATTGTGTCTATCACGCAATGACATCACAGCTGTGCCAGGAGAACAGACTCTACACCAACATTACTATGCAGGCTTTGCCACAGTATTCCCAACTCACAGAAAGTTATGGTCAGAAGTTCAGAAAATTTAAAAAGGAGTATCTCACTATAGGATAATTTCTTCACAAAAATAAAAATGAGTAAAAATAAAAAATGAAATGAGTAAGTTTCCAAGTGGTTCATTTCTCAGCCAAGCAATGGAAACAGCTCACCCATGGCGAGTTAACGAAACCTGGTTTTTATTGCAGCAGCTGAAGGAATGTGCCCACAGGAAACAAACCCGTTTAAGACTATGATCCTTTTGGCAAGGACAGTTACTCAAAAAGTTAACATTGGCATTGGCAGCAACATTAACTAATTAATTAAAAAAGGAGGCAAATAATTTTGAGTGATCTTCGGCTCTTCACGAATTAGCATATGTTACTGATACTTTTCAGTTGTTCATTGGAGCAGACAGTGCCAAATAGGATGTGACCAAAGAATATGCCTCTATGAAGAGTCCATTTGGAACAAATTCAGGTGAGAAGATTTCAAAGAGGTTGAGAAACACAAGTGCAGAACAACTGAGTGGAATCTGTAAGATGGGTTGACAATGATGGTGGGGAAAAAAACCTCTGGGAGCAGAAAGAGCTTTAGTCAGTCAAATCTACAAAGCTTGTGAAATGTCACATGTTCAAAGCTTATCCATTGTGTCATCCAGCTGTTGGTGCTCTGTGGAAAATGTTCAAGTCTCTGAAGGGATGCAGAACCAGCAGTGCCTAGGGTGAACTCCTTTGCTCTCATGAACTTAATTTACCGTCACTGGTTTTGTAAACTTTTTATCAGATCTAGAAGCTGAACACCCTGACTTGTCTTACTATAAGCAGTTTGATGACTTAGCAGTGATTCCATTTTATTGTGAGTTTTTGAGCTCAGTGCTGGAATTAAAATTTTTTTGAATGAGGACTGCTCTCAATCACTGTGACTGAACACTTAATGGCTTTGGACATTAGCTTTTGCCACGGACCCGATAGCATTTCTTAATGAATTGACTCTAAAATCACAAGGCAAAACTGCCACGTACAGGCCAAACTCATATTGTGGTAAAGTCACTTCAGTAACAGCTAACATTCTTGAATCATAAGTAATAGTGAGCTGTTTTATGAACTTCCTCTTCTGTTCAAAGATAAAACGAGAAGCTACATCTCCGTCCCACACAGATTCATGGTGGAGGTGTTTTCCAAGCCTGAACTGCAGTTCCAGCAGTAGTTTTCTGTGCTTCGATGTGAGCGCAATGAACATTTTCAAACTTCAAAGTCAACTTAATGAGGTAATCGAGGAGTTTTAGCTCACCTTTAATTGCAAGTTAACCCGAAACATAAAGACATGTTAACAAATATCAACAGAAAAATCTAATAGAATGCTGTACTTGCTAAGCATAAATATGATCAATTAAAATTACATAATTGTTGGCAATGCTTATTTGTGCTAAAAAACATTTATATAAATATAAAAATCACACTTCCAATCAGCATTTACAGGTAAGCATTTATAATCAATTTCAATAATAGAGAACACTAATTAAGCAAAATGTTATCTTCTCAATATTCTATTCTTCTCATTGGTAGATCTATATTAAAAATTATTATTATTATTATTTTAAATTCAACCAATAAAAATTTTGTGCAAATTTAACTCTTGTCATGCAAATAAATATATAATATCATTGATTTTTGCTTGTTGGCTGGCAAAGTCTAAAATATTTACTCCCTGGTCCTTCCCAGAAAAAGTTTTCCAACCTTTGATTTAAAGTATTTTGTGGTGTCTCCAGATACCATCATCTCCCTCTACCCTGCCCCCCTCACCTCTGAATGTCTTTGGGATGTTTTTCCGACACGCCCTTCACCACACAGGGCCTGTGCACACCTCATTTCTCTACCTGGAATTCTCTTTCTCTTCCTCCCCCTCTCTGTGTGCATTGGACCGTCCCACCTTTTGACTGGTCAACTCTTCAAAACCCAAGCCAGAAGCCACGTCCTCTGAGATACCTTCCTGACCCAGTTACTTGCTACATGGCATCCTGTAAAACTAGGTAATTCTTTTCTTTATATCTGTCTTCCTGCTGGAATGGAAGCTCCATAATGGCAAGGCAATGTCTTGTTAAAATCCAAGAGTCTCCAGACCCTAGCACAATATACAGGGTTGGGCAAAAGTAGGCTTACGGTTGTTTATATGGAGGCTAATACAAAAATTAATAAATAATGATACAGGAATAAATTCTGCGTTTCACATACTCACAACTGTAAACGTACTTTTGCCTTATCCTATATGGGTCACAGTAATACTAAATGTGTGTTTGTTAGATGAATGAATGAAAGAGGCTGAAGCTGAGGTACACTCTTCTTTTTGACCTGCAATTCAGATTGCTCTGCTAGTTCTCCTAACACTGTACCATGCGATGAAGAACTTCTTTTTTAACTGTGGTATCACATTGCATTGTGTAAACTTACCATGTCCTGCTCGGGGCCCCCTCCCCCACCTCTTCACTCCTGCACAGTGTTTGGCATCTCAGACGTTTCCCATAGTCCACTCTTGGGAATAACACTGTGATGGGCCAGACTTGTGCCTGCACTTCAGGATATCTTTGGGCTACATGCACAGAACTGGGTCAAAAGGCATGAAGATTTGGTTCTTTTGGCTAAACTAAGAAAGTCTCTTGCAAATAATGGATGATCTTATTTTAAAAATTGCCAATTTAACAAATAAAGAGAACAAAATAGTTTCGCTCTTTTTGATTTGCATGCCTTGGATTAGGAGTGAGATTGAGTTGGAGATTTCTATCACCCTCATGGTCCTGGCTGTAAGGGCCCATGGCAGTTCTGCAGCGAGTCTGACACGACCAACCAGAGCTGACACCAGGCCAACCTTCCAGCCAGGAACCTTCTCCCCAGGCTGAAGTATTGGGCTGCTGGTCTTAAGGATGCCAATATGTTACGAATGACTTCTGTCTCATCAGAGCTTATGTTTCACCTAAACTCTCCCCTGCCCTAGCAGTGAGGTAACTGTCAGACATCTTGGGCTACATCTTTAAATAACCTTTCAGCCTCAGTTTCCTGTGGCATCTGAAGTGGGGATACATCAGTCTCCCCCGACAGGCTTGCTATAAATCAATGAATGCATAAAAAATGCTTAGCCTGGTACTTAGCCTGAAGTCATGCTCAACAAACATTGGGTGTGTTTATCATAAGGGTACATTTTATCTATGGATGTCCATCATTGCCTATTTCATGGAGATGAGGAAAAGTCTGGGTAATTATACAATTGCTGACAATGACTTAGCAGTTTTCATGTTACATCAGTGAGACTGTTAATTTGATTGAGATAAAAGCTGACCCCAAACTTATTTTTATTATAGAACAAAAAAACCCTGAAAAAATGCATAGCACTAACATGACTGTCATGGAAACAGTGTCTATTTCAGACAAAAAGTTCTGTTTTCCGGCACTGTAGAAGCACCCTCTCGCCTTCAATAGAAGAGTAGTTGTAAATCATTTTTATTTCTTCATTAAAACAAATGAAGCTTTCTAAAAATAAAGCTTATGAATCTTTCAATGAATATTTTGTTAGCCAGCCTGGTTTGAGCTCTTATATATAATTAAGATGAATGACTCTGTTCCATTAAGGATAGTTTATATTCATACATTTTCCTAATTTCTCTGTTTTCTCAGTCAGTATGAAAGGGAAGGTTTCCACGTGACTTAGGAAAGCCAGCACATCTTGGATTGAAGTGTGCTTATTTATATTTCTTTGGAGTGTGCTGGTGGTAAAAATGCTCATAAAACATGGTATGTGTCTATATACCTTTTCTAATACGACCCCAGACAGTTACATACATATGAATATATGTATAAACACTGTCTAATTTCTATAGGAATGCACAGAATAAAAGGCACATATATAAGATGTGACTTTACTGGTCTGTAGTATGATGTTTATACTTGGTGTATGGTTGAATTTTCAGAGTAAATTGAGGGTTGGTGGCAGTCCGTGGTGGATAGAGACCTGATCCGGTACCACACACATTTATCTCCTGTTACTGTCACTCTGCTGGCTGTGAATGAACTGAAATACAGGCACCGGTCCGTCTCCTTCTCCATGGCAGTACAGTTTCTCATTTGAATTTCAGAGCAAGTCTTCAGTGTACAGCCCTTCCCCAGCACAAGGAACGTCAGAGAGGCCCTGGGGCCAGGCAGCCAGGTCTTGGAAACACTGGCTTCTGGCTCCACAATTCCCCAGGTAAAGAAGAATGAAGACCTGTGGGCACCTCTCCCATCCAGCCTGAAGTGAACCCTGCTTCCTTCTGCCTTTGAAGGCTGTTCCAGATGTGACTCCCAGACAGACCAGTTCTGGGAACGGGTGCGGAGCTCCAGGGCACTTCTGGACGGGCTGAGGGCCGGTTCAGACCCTGAGCACATCCACCATGTGTTGAGCGTGCACAGAATGTTACTGCAGAGGAGCTCAGATTTTCAACATTTTCTCCCCAATCTCACATCTGAACCATGCTTCCCTTTCTGTCTGTCTGTCTCTCACACACAAGCAGAATAGAAACACATCATCCCCTGAGCCACACAAGTGCAGCCAAAGCCTTTGCCTGGAAGTCCATCCCTGGGTCAAGGAGGTGTCCCACATGCCTCACTCCTGGGTGGGGTAGAAGCTCATGTGGACAGAATCCACGTGGTGCTATGGGTTCTAGCCAGGTCCAGGCTCAGCCTTGGCTCAGACCTGACCCTCTGCTCTTTATCTCAAGCAAGCCAGCTTCCTTTGTCCCTCAACCAACTTCTAAAACCTATGGCAAGCCTCAGGGCTGTGAAAATGTTGTAACTTTAATACCTAATACTGACAGTGGGCCTGCTGGTTGCCCTGTGACATGCAACCAGCTTCGCATTCCTAACTCATTATTATGGACACTATGGAATAAGGGCTACCAAGATTTCTATTTTATAGGTAAAGAAATCAAGGTCCCCAAGAAGTTAAATAACTTTACCAACATGGCAGAGCTAGAACGCGCATGCTCAGGCAATCCAACTTAACAGTCTGCTCAGCAGCCGAGCTCTGCAGCCACCAAGGGCTGGGCTGCTGCTGGAGTGGGGGTGGGGGCAAGGGCGGGAGTACGAATTCCACCACCAGAAACATCACACACTTACTTACCTCTATCCACCTTCTCAAGTTACCTGCATAAGAATTTGATTAGAAGGCTGGAGGAATGGGATTTGATGCATGTACTTTGCTCAATACATAGTAGCTCTTTTGGTTATGAAATTATATTTATTAGTTAACAAAAGGAGAATTCTTTGTATTACAGACCTGGGAGGCAATAGGGAACCTGACACTGAGACTTATTTTTACCAGTTTTGTTCCTGATGGTGAGACACCATCCTTGCCCTCCAAGTGGTTCTGGAGATTCAGTTTTACCCTGAATGACTAGAATTTTCCTTTAGTTTTGCTTGGAAAAAACATTTTATTGCCAAGTGGGTTTGGAAAATTGAGGTTTTCTTTGTGTTTTTCCCTCTGTAGCTCTCAGCAGGAAAGTGAGGAATGATCATCGGAGGGCTGAGTCAAAGCAGGACTGTTTGGAGAGGGTTGTGACTCCTGATGGGCAAGTCCCTCAGGGCCAGGGTCGGCCATGATGGGAGGAGCGCATGGAGTACTTTTCCAAAGAGTGTTTCCTGGGACACTGGTTGTTCAGGTCAATTAAAACGAGTAACTTTGAAAAGAATGTTCTGTGTTTGGTTCAACTTATGTCAGTGGTTCTCAATATGTGGTCCCAGGCCAGGGCAGCACATCACCTAGGAACTTGTTGGAAATGTCCCTTCCGGGCCGACCCTCGGCTGACTGTTTCAGTCAGTCCTGGAAGAGGTGCTGATGCAGGTTTGGGTTTGAGAACCACTGATTTAGGGGAACGCTGGTTTGAATCAAGTCACGCAGATTTCCACCCTGTATACTTTATTCCAACCTGTAATATCCCAATGCTTACTGGGACTCTTCAAGAAGGAAATAAAATAGCAATTTCCTTCCAAGTGTCTTTGGCTAGGAGGGCCTATTTTCACACAGCGTCCCCAGCACATGCACCTCTGTGGACTGGACAGCATGTCAGACTCAGAGAGCTGCATTTCTTGAGCCTGTTTGCAGCTAGAGATTGCTCAGTCCAGGAGAGGCATGAGGAATGCTCCATACTCCCTGGAGATTAATTTTGAGCTCAGGCTGTCTGAGCTGTCATGGAACACCAAGGTCTAAAAAGAAAAGGCTGACAGGCAGTTGTGGAACCAATTCTCTCCAGCACAGGGGGAACTTGGCCCCAAGGCTCTATGATCTTGGCCAGGTAGTAATCATTGTTTCCACAAGGTGGCGCTCCCGCTGTAATTATTTTTTGCTACAGGGTTGGGGAACAGCCGCTGATTTTGGCCTGGTAGTAATCCTTGTTTCCATAAGGTGGTGCTCCCAGCTATAATTACTTTTAGTTTCCGGAGTAAAACTGCAATATTGACTCTGGCTGCCAAATGGAGTTGAAACTTATGTTACACAGTTTACATAGATGGCTTCCTACATAATCATGCTTCATGTCTGACCATGTCGGGGCAGTTAATTATTTTTTTGTTCCCGTGGGTCACTGAAACACAATAATATAAAGACCCTGGAGGGCAGAGGTAGGAAAGAGCATTACAATTTCAGGGCACATTCTAAAGCACGTGTGTGCTCTCAGCTGTCTTTATTCCTCGGTGCAAGGAAAAGTATGTAATGATTAATTTATGAGCAATCAATTAGATTAGAAGTGGTCAATTGGCTTAGAGACAAGAGGGAGTGAGATAGTTTTTTTTTTTTTTTTCATAAACACAAATATAACCCTGACAGCTTAAAACGAGGCATCAGGAAACTCAGATTTTCCTGGGAAAACTGAGTCTTTCTTCCTTTCCTGAGGGAAGCAGATTGAGCTATTTCTTTATAGTCTGATTCTGATAGGGTTTAGCAAATAAAAATACAGGATGCCCAGCAAAGCTGAGTTTCAGATAAACAACAAATACTTTTTAGAATAAGCATGCCCCATACGATGTTTAAGGCACAGTAAAAACTGCTCCTTGTTTATTTAGAATTCAGATTTAACTGGGCACCATGTATTCCATCTGGCAATCCTACTGTGGAATAACACCCTACTTTCCAGTTCTCTTTTCCCCCCTCCCCTCCTCACATTGCTGAGGGGACCCTGAGGCAGGGATCATAGCTAGGTGGGACGAGCCACGGGCTGTCCTCTGGTAAGTTTCTCACTTGTCCACAGGTCAGGTTCCTGCCACACATTCTCAGGACTTCTGGGGGATGCTGTGAAGGAAGTGGTTTCTGCCCTTGCTGAACATTAGAATCACCTGGGGAACTCCAAATTCTGCCCCTGCTTCAGAGATTCCCATTCAGTGACTCTGGCACCTGCATTTTCAACTCTGCCTGGTAGTTCTGATGTACATCCAGGCTAAGGTCAGGGCTTAAGCTGTACCATGGTAATGACCCCAGGCAACGTTGTCCAGCTGCAGAAACTGACTCAGAGGCTGTGGGGCCCCAGAAGCTGCATTTCAGCAATCTCCCAGGTGATCCTGATGCTCTACATCAGTGATTTTTCAACTGCTGTGCTGCAAGAGTTTTTAAAACATGAAATACCCGACTATTAGTCGGGGGCACTGACCTCTTTTCCCTTAGATTGTCAAATAAAAAATGACAACAGCCAATGCAACAATAGCTGCCTGGTGTGAATGAACCAAAATTATACCTTACCTATTTTTTTGTCAGATTTTTTGTCAGCAAAATATATATTTTTTGGTGTGCCACAGAATTTTAATAATTAGTTTACATGTGCCGTGAGAGGAAAAAGGTTTAAAATCATTGCTCTACATGGCCCGTACCTTGAGTAGCAAGATTTTAGAGCATAAGAAACATTATTGTCGAACTTGAGTGTCTCTCTGACTCTTCAGAAAGTTCATCTAAGTTATTCTTTTCTTTCAGCCCCCTCTGCAATTCAATTTTTCTTAAACATCCTTTTCCCTAGGTTCATAAAAGTGAATCTTACATTGACTAATTGCATGGAGTCTGACGCACACACTCTCTTAGTAACTGCCTGCTGCTTCCAGCTTCCTGGCTAGCATCTAATGACCTGGACGGTTCACAGGCTCCCATCTCCAGGGAGAATTCACCGGGAGACAAGCAAGGCTCTCTCCCTTGCGCTCACCTATATACCCTTTGCCTTTGATTTATTTCCTAAATTTTCTAACATTTTGCAAAATGGTTTGAGGAAGTAGGGCAGCACATTCGTACCACCACAGAGGACGGGAAGAGGAGAGAGGGAAGACTAAAGAGAGAAAACAAAACTCATCCCCCCAGCTAATCAGTAACCTTACCGGTGACTTCTTAATGTCGGAGACGGCATAGTTCCCTTGTGATATCCATCTGGCAGATTCAGTTAAAGAAAGGCCTGTTCCATAAAGGTTGATGCTAAAACGACCCTGGAAAAACGGACAATGCAAAAGATTTTTAGTCCACGTGACGCCCAAAGGCCACACACTAAAACATAACTTGGAAAGGAAATGGGTAGTAATTAATGACTATAGATATTAATTATTGAGGGTTTTTTGGGCGGTGGGGGTGTAAGTCTGGGCCAGGCACTTTACAAGTATCATCTCATCCATCTTCGCAAGAGCTCTATGAAAGTAGTTTTCTTTACAGATGCGGAAACTGAGGCCCAGCAGAGGTGATTAACTTCTTCAGGATGCGGTGCGAATCCAACTCAGATTTTTCTGACTTCAAAGTCTTCACTCTCAGCCTAACACAGCAATCCTGATGTTGCTCATAATTATCAGATTCCTTCAGGAACAAAATCCCACAGTGTAATTTTTCTAACAAGATCTCGCTGCCAAAGCTTCCTGGGCTTCAGCTCACCAAGGGTCCGGGCACTCTGCCTTACTAAGCACAGCAGGACGGGACTTCAAAGGAGAGGCGCAGTCTCCAGGACCTCCAGCAGAGGGCGCACGTGGCCTGCTCCAGGTCCCTGAGACGGGCTGTCCCCTCCGCGCCCAGGGAACCCACAGCTTCCAAGAGTCTCCACGGTTCCTTTGGAAACGTGACCTCTGCTGTTTCCATATTTATTTCTAAGGACGCGGTGCAGCAAAATTTTCTCTTGCTTTTGCCATCTGTCTCTGTTCTCTCCCTCTTTTGACTCTGCAAAGGCACTCGAAATAGTGTCTTCTTAAGGTTTCTTACTCCACGTGAACAGTTTAGAAGTTAAAAATGTTCCGCAGGAACATGCTCAGGGTGAATGCTTCCTCTCTGAGCTTTATACTCCAGTATTTTCTCAACGTCTTTAATAAAGCAAGGAGGCGCCATGAGCTGGAGACTCAACAGCCAATCAGCCCTGTGTAAATTCAGCTCTTTCACTAGCAATGAGACTCTGGGCACATTTTTTCGCCCATGAGAACCTCAGTTTGTCCATCTGTACAATAGAAGGTAGTAACAGCCCTATTTTCTAGGGTCTGGTCAGTGAGCAAAAGTGGAGCTGGAGGGTTGTGATTGGTGTGTTAGCTTTCCCTGAGAGGGGTTTCCAGTAAGTTCAGGCTGAATTAGGTGTAGATTTGTGACATCCGCCAGGCCACGGTGGGCAGCCTCCACTCCGTGGGTCCTGACATACAAATTAACTTTCTCAGATCTAACCTGTCAATAAGAGGGGGTTAGATAGAAGTTATAATCCACCTAACTCATTATCTGGCAGAGAACTGATATTTTAAAATGTGTTCTGGAAATTATTCTGTGATAGAACTCTACAGTGTCAGGGGTGGTTAATTTGAGTGGTCTCAACACCCAGGTGTCCCTGATTATAACGGTACTGAGGTGCAAAGCCCTCCCTGCCCCGCCTCCTCAGACATTGGCTTCTTTATGCTGGATTATTCCACCAGATCAGGTTCTTATTTCTCTGTTACTTCTGCCCTGAGGAGTGCATCCACACCCCCTGTGATGCCCAGACCATACTGTTGCCAAGGACCTCTCTCATTCCTCCCTCCCCAGCCTGCTTCCCAGGCATACTACATGTCCTACTTGTACTCCAGGTGGACTTGATCTGCTTAGATGTCAAAGTGCTTAGAGGATCCAGTCCCTTGAATTGGCTTCTAGTCTGAGAATGCCCCTCTGTCCCCTGACCTGGGTCTCCAGTGTCTGAGCGCACTCCATACACAGACCTGCTCTCTCTGGAGCAGAGCTGGTGATACACCTGAATGGAACACACCTTCCTCCTTGTTCTCTTTCTTCTTTTCTGGTTTGGGGATTTGCATTGTCAGTGAGTGCCCTAGCTGATAACTGGCACTCTAACAGCTGAGTACTGCCAGAGGAGTAAAGCCCTCATGTCCTGTCTAGCTCTAGTCTGGGGCATCTTTGCCCCCAAGGCCTTATCTTCAGAGTCTAAAGGGCAGTAGTTTTTTTACCTACTACTTTCTGTTGCTGATTTAAAAGAGGAAACGTAATTAAGTCATGCATACACTGATGACCCAGAAAAGCTTGTAAAGGTGTGCCTTAGACAGAGAATTTGTTCTTTGCTCAAACAAAAGTGAACTCTTCGGAAATCTTGCCTGGAAGCAGGATTAGCCAGACAAGTATGTCAGCCATTTGTATTCAGACACCTGAGATCAAATCCAGCCTCTACTGAGCACCAGTGGCATGGGTTTGGACAAGTCACCTGAACTCTACACCTCAGTATCCCCATCTGTGAACAGGGAGCATTGTCATGGGATGCTGTAGGAATTACATCATCATTTCAGCTACGCTGACTTAGAAAGGATGAGCACAGGTCCTAGAGCCTAGTGAACATAATAAAAGCTAAAAAAAAAAAAGAATAATAATGTAGTATCCACTATGATCAGGATTTTTTCTCCTTTATTTTTAAAATATTTTATGTATTTATTTTTAGAGAGAGAGGAAGGGAGGGAGAAAGCGAGGGAAAGAAAAATCAATGTGAGAGAGAAACATTGGTTGGTTGCCTCTTGCATGCACCTCAACTGGGGACTGAACCCACAACCCAGGCACGTGCCCTGATGAGGAACTGAACCAGTGACCTTTCACTTTGAGGAATGACCAACCAACTGAGCCACACTGGTCAGGGCTGATGAGGATTTTTAAAAAAGATATTCTAGCTATATTTTCAGGTGAGGGATTTTGGAGGATCCACCCTTATTAATAAGTAAATCCCCCAAACAGCAGCAATGGATGAGGAGAAAGAAGCGGATTGTCAAACAGAGTGCATCCGTCGGCTTTGGTGTCTGTGCAATCACTAGGTCAGGATAAACCATCTGCTCCTGAGCAGCTCACACAATCATGCTTTCCAGACCTTTCCTGGAAAACTGATTTGAAAAACTCATGCCTTTCATTTATATAGTTGGTGTTCAATAAATGTCTAAGGAAAAGAATTCTTTAAGTACCCAATGTGGTTTGAAGAATGGGCTGGAAAAAATACAAATTAGCCTCTCACTGGCTTTGGGGCTTTTCACTTAGCAATTGCTTCAGTGTCAGGATTTAGTAAATCAATCCACTCATTTGTTTATGAATTATTAAAGTAAATGCAAATTAACTCCATTTGCTTAAGCTTCCCAAAAGATGCACATGTCCAAAGGAGAGGACCCTGAGACTTGAAAAGGCAGGACAGGACCAATCTATTAGCTGTTAAAATGAAACCCTTACCTATGGGGTTTTTGAAGTTATCAGCTACTCTAAAGAAAGTACACTTCAAAAGTTTTCAGTTCCTGGGTAATGGAGAAAAGGCCCTTTTTACCATTATGTCCTTTGTTTATTTTCTTTCTCCCCTGAGAGCTTCCTTTTCGCTTCTCTAAAACATTTAGCAATGCTTTCTAAAGCTTGGGGCTGAGAAAATACTTCCTTAAAAGAAAATTCAGATGTGTTTGTCTTTGGATGGTCCCTGTGGTTGGGTGTAAATCTATCCTGGGACTCGGAAGGCATCACCCAATTCCCAGCCTTTCCAAGGTGCACAGGCAAAGTGGAAAATTCCACACAGAGTGTAACGACAGCCTTGTGAAGAACTTATGCGAATCAAAGAAAAAATGGGGGCCAAGTTCTCCTGTCCGGAATCCCCTAACTCATTGTTCGTCCTGACTTCTCACTGAAGAAGCTTCTTGCAAAGACTGATGGCTGTCTTACCGAGTTAGCCCAGGCTGAGGGTTATGGCATGTTCCAGAAGGCAGGTTAAAACCTGTCACACCTCTAAGGAGGCAAGAAGGTGTGGCACTGCAAGATGGGCAGGAAGATTGGCATCAGCTGTGCTGCGGAGGAGCGAATACGGTGGAAGACGCAGTGTTCTTGGTCTGGACACTGCACGTTTTATATGCATCTGAAGTCAGGGTCACAGCGTTTCTGTATCATGTAATAGTCAAGATTTTTAATGCTGATCGTGGTGTGTTGGAGTCCATTTGTAGTGGCTGTTGAGAGCTGATTGTATCTCTCCCCAGCTCTCCATTTAGTGACATAATGTTGATGGCTTAAAATCAGTAAAGCAGGTGGGGTAAGATACTTATACCATGGAAAGAGGCAAATGATACAAAGCAGGGCTGTTTTTTTCTTTTTCTTGGAGAGCCAGTCATTAAAAATTTACCAGCATGTCACTGACTTCATAATATTCATTTTATTAGCTACCATCATTTGCTTAACCACGCCATCCGCTATCCAACATCTAATTTGTTTCTAAATTTTTACCATTGTAATAGGTGCATTTTGCTGAATGTAGAGGTTTGGCAGGTAACTATAATCATTTCCTTAGGAAGCACTCCTAGGAGTGGAATTAGACTAGATTAAAGAGCTGTGAGCATTTGAGGGGCCAAGCTGTCTTCCACAGCAGCTGTGCTAACTGCGTTCCCAGGAACAGAAGCTGCCCAGGGTGCCCGGGGCAGGCTCCCAGCTTACCTGTGGGCACTTGCTGGCACTGTAGCAGTCCCCAGCGGTGGCAAAAGGCACAGGATGCCCTTCGCTTGTCCTTGCGAACTGTAAGTCAGTGGCTGTGGGGTTTGGAGACAGGGTAAAGGGAGAAGAGAGGTGACAGTGGGAGAGTAGGGAAGGGACAGGATATTAACAAGGAGAGGACAGGGAAGAATAGCAAGAGAAATAATAAGAGGAGTGGGAGAGGGAAAAAAAACAAAACAAAGTATGATTAGTGAGCAAATGGATCCAGATGTGCTCTGGCTTTTTCCTCATTATATTGTGGTTCCGAGAGCCTCTCCCTGGGTTTTACGTCCTGTCTCCTTACAGCAAGGAAGCCAAAAAGGGGGTTCAGGATGGCTTTGGAATCGATTCCTATATAAATAAATACGTGAACTGCCTTGCTTAAACGTAATGTAATGGAAGACTGTGAGCCTCCTGCACGTGGTGTGGCCTCCGGGGCTTCAGGACCTGGGAAGTAAGTCAGAAAAGCATTCCAGCGACTTCAGAGTTACTCCCTGAGGCTTCCCCTGTCCTCCCGTGGCCCAAGCACTATTATTGCCAAAATGTGGAGCAATTAGAACCCACATCTTGAAAGTATTAATGACAGTTTTTCAAGTTTGGGGCTGACTTCTAGGTTTTTTTTTAAGCCAACAAAAACAATGCTCATGTTTTTAACCATCTTGTAGCTCCCTAGACCAGCTCTGAAAACGGGGAAGGGGGACCAGGAGACAAACTGAGAACCCTGCAAAAGCTGTCGCTGGCGGAACTGGAGCCAGAGGCAGACTATTACCTCTCTGCCTTGTCTTTCTGGAATCTTCTGTAGTTAACCATGTTTTTGTGGGAGGAAGCTCTGAGTCCCCCATCCTGCAGGAAAGGGGCCCTGAAAGAAGCTGGGGGGCAGCTGGGAAGGGGGATGGTGGGGCATTTCTAAGTTAGAAACTGCAGACCCTTTGCCACCAGCCCTAATCGGTTCAGCAAAAAGCAATCAACACTATATTGGCACAAATCAAGTTTAATGTACCTCAAGAGGAAAGTGATGCAGTATTATGGGTGCAGTGTTAATGAGGAAAATTAATTATTCACTATTTCTGTTTTTCCCGTTCAGGGAAACGTGTTTGGCTCTCTGAGCTGTCTTTAACCACTCCTATGATGAATGCCCCTAACAAAAACGTAGTGCTGGCCAGAGTATGAAATCAGCCCACGTGCAGGCCAGTTTAAAAAAAGGTAATTCTGTGCTCCATTTTTTCTGTGTAAATCAACAATTAAATAAAATTAGTTTTATGCCCATCTATGTGTGCGTGCTGTGCTGGTGGGAGCGGGTGGGGAGCGAATGGGCCACGTGCATCTCTCAGTTCTGGGCTCTGTATCTGCTCTTTCTTCTCACTCAGAAATGTCAGCTACCATCCTTGTGATGACCACACAGGTACCGTCTGCCTGGCTAACTCCTACTTGGCCTCGAGGACTCAATTTTGATGTCATATTTTGGGGATGCTGCTCTGACTCCACCATTGCAATGGGGCCCTTTAATATGGTTCTATCTCTTCCATTCATTTATTCATCACATATCTGAGGAAGTACCTGTGCCAGCACTTTCCAGGCTGAGGTACAGCAGGGAACAGAAAGGAGCAAGCCTGCCCTCAGGAGGCTTAGGACAGTAAGTCTACTCCCTCTTTGCATCCTGGGCTCCTCGCCCCAGCCTCCATGCTGACTGAATGGAGAGACTAATGAACACATTAACACATGACATCCTACTGAACCTACTTATTATCTGCATAGTGATCAGGTCTATTCTGATTTTCTGGAAGCTGGAAAATCCGGCTGCTGTGTAGTCTTTCCGACACTGGCAGTCATCGTGTCGGCTCCCGTTGTAGGGGCATTCGGTTGGGTTGTGCAACCTGCATTGCAGAGAGAACATTCTGATGAGGATGGGAAAGTACTTCCAGGGGTTTCCAGGGGACTGGCTCCTCTGAGCCTGAGCTTTCCTACCTGTACCCATAAACCTCAGAGAAGTTCTCAGAGTCACCACGGACCAGTGTCAGGTACTCCTTGGGGTGGTCAGACTGCATCCCTGCACAGAATATCTGAAAGGCAGACCAGAAAAAATCCATGGGGGTGTCTCAGAAAGGGGAAGATGAGCGCCAGGGCCACTCACTCTAAAGACATTCGAAGAATAAGGCCTGATATTTGATGTTCACCTTCAGGGGCTTTCCTTTGATGGTCAGGAAATATTCACCGTCTTCGGTAGCACCATTCAATCTTTTTACCTCCTTGCAGTTCTGGGGTAATTCGCCTAGAAAACATGAGATGCAAAAATGTGTGATGCTCCACAGTGGGCTGTGTCTCTTTATGAAGTGATTTAACTGTTCACACTGAAGCGCTTCAGCAAAGGGGGCAATTTCTTTCCTTTCCTTTTTTTTTTTTAAAGATTTTATTCATTTATTTTTAGAGAGAGGGAAAGGAAGGGAGGGGGGAGAGAGAGAGAGAAAGAAACAACGATCTGCCAAAGGAACACTGACTGGTTGCCTCTCACAGGCACCTAAGCGGGGACCTGGCCCATGACCCAGGCATGTGCCCTGACTGTGAATCGAACTGGGGACCTTTCAGTTTGCACCACAAACTGAGCCACACCAGTCAGGGCGAGGGGAAAACTTCTTTAAAATAAACTTTACATTTCCAAAATGGGCAGGCAAATGAATAGAGAAACCCTGTTCTTGCTTCTGAAAGACGGCTTCGGTTGACCAACTTACAGTTATAGATATTATGGCAGGTTTTTCTGTCTTCTGGCTTCAAATCCTCAGGACATAAGTGGCTGGGCTGGTCCTCATTGGTTAAACATTGCACAGATCTGTGCCTCACTCCAACGCCGCAGGACACCGAGCACTACAAGGCAGAGCAGAGTCAGCGATATGGTCACTGAACCGGGAAGGCCTCGTCTTCTCTGGTGTGGTGCCCTGGGCCTGACAGCATGTACGGGGTGTCATTTCAGACCCTCTGTTATCGAAACAAATAGCTGACATATTGAGCACTTACTATGGACCCATCCTGTGTTGAGCTTTATATGACACACTTATGTATACCTACCTACATACATAGTTACATTATGTATTTATACATATGATATATATATAATTTTATATTCTCATTTAAGCCTTATAGTAACCCTGAGATAGTACTTCCATTATTCTATTTTTACAGAGGGGAGATTAGGGCTCAAATGTTAAGAAATTTGTTCAAGGTCATGGTAGAGCCAGGATTCAAAAGCTAATGCCTTTCAGCTGGTCCTGTATTTTTGCCTGATCACTTTACGACACTGAGCAATCAGGAGCCGGGGGCTGTGGAGATTTCCCAGTGTGGCTCCAGTTTAAAGTATTCTCACTGCACCTCTAATGCAATGAAGAATTCCCAGTGCAATGCAGAAGGACTAGAACATACTGACTTCTTAGCAACAGAAGCAACAGCTAAAACTCATTAAGTGACAAAGTGCTAGGTGCTTTTTAATCTTAAATTGTGGAGAATATATGAAGCTTAAAATGTGTAATTATAACCTAAGTGCTTTTTCTGTATTAACCACTTCCATCTGAATCACAACCACCCATTTTGCAGATGAGTGAACTGAGACTCAGAAGTTCCAAATTTTACCAAGGTCACATTCGACTGGGAAGTGGCCAAAACAGGAATCAGGCAAAGGCTGCATGGCTGCAGAGCACACGCACTAAGCACTTGACTGGCCACACCACCAAACAAGCCCATTTAGAGTGCTAACTGCTGTTTCTCACCAGGGTCTTTTCTAGAAGGAGAATGACTCTGGGTAGGTCAGGCAGGCCATTTTTAAGATGGGGTTTTTGATCCAAAAGTTTTTCTATTTGATAACTCAGCCATCTACTTACACTTCCCCAGTTGCCCACTCTCCAGGTGGCCGAGATGGGGCACTCCCTCAGGTAGCAGGGGTGGACGCTGGGGGGCTGTGTGCCCGGGCAGTTGGTGGCAGCTTGGTGGCCATACTCATAATTCTCCTTCCCGGTGTAAATCTCGCTACAGGAGACGAGCCTTTGCTTGTAGCCCTTTCCACAGGTCACTGAGCACTGAGGAGAGAGGAGTGAGGGGAGAGGCTGGAGCAGGGCCTGGGGGCAGCCACAGCACCCCCCCCACCCCACTTGGCAGGCTGAACTGGTGACAGTGCTGCTGAGCTCTCAGCTTATTAGCTTGTTGCACTTTGAGCAGCCGCCCCTAGCGCACAGGACACAGGTGCCCTGCACGACGCGCACTGCCGCGGTCGCATGGGTCTAGTGCTCCCACTGCCCCTCTGTGGTGGGTGGGAGTGCCTCAAGCCTCTCCTCTGGGGTTCAAGGGCAGAGGGCGGAGGTGAGGGGGTGAGCTCCAGCTGTCTTTGGTTCAATTCACAGCCTGTACAGCCCACGCACTGGCTAACAAATCATGTTTTTCTAAACCTGCAATGACCACAACAGAGAATTGACCAAGTGGGATGGAGAGAGAGCCAGAGCCCATCTGAGAAGAGTGTGAAATCCAAGCACTCAGCCAAGAGAGGACGCTGGGACAGTTTCCTTTCCTAGTCAATGCTGCCTGCTTTTCCATCTGACTTCCAGCTCATGTCCTCTCTTCCCTCTCCCTGGCTACATATGTTGACTAAAATGTTATCTTTCTGCTTCTCTCTTTCTCTCTCTCATGCAATCCTTTAGCCTTTTTGCCATAATTAGAATGCATTTAAAAATACTCAGAGATACAGAAAAGGAGAAGGAACAAATGTCTTGTTTGTGTCTCAGCTCCCTTCTGTGATGGGATATCTAACTGGTTATTTACATCCATTTCAACATCCCCAGTTAAGTATTTTATATATTATTTAAAAATAAATCTGAATTACAACAAATTTACTTTTGATGATATTTTTAGTCAGAGTTATGAGATAACTCGCCATCCCCAGTGGAAGTGCCACCTAAGGCTCTCTGAGGAGGGAGAGGGAGCCCCAGAGACAGCATGCAGCTTGCGGTGTGTGCTGCTTTTCTGGGGGGAGGGACCAAAGCTTCCATCAGTTCTTACTTGCCATTAAAAGCCACAGTGTGCTCTTTCCTAACATCTCCTGAGCTGTTACTTTAAGCCACATGGACTTCCTTTCCTGAAACTTTTCCAGGGAGAAGCCTTTTCCTGAAGCCTTCCCCCGAGGCAGAGGGGAAGAGGCCCAGCCAGAGCATTCCTTCCAGCTGGCTCAAGGCCTGCATACGGGATGCTGTGCGTAAGTTTCTTCCTTCTTTGGCTGCGCTGTTCAAATGCCTGAAGACCCAGTTGACATCAGGCCAGGGCAGTGAGAGGCTAGTCCGGGGTGTTTCACGTGTAGACAGGTGGCTAACAAAGGCTTTGTTCTAGCTGCGGGTATTTTAGAGTGTCCACCCTAGCGCTGCGTGCCGTGACCTCAGTCTGTGCAAATTCAAACAGGGCTGCACATCAGAGAAGGAAGGCAAGTCCTGGGAACTGGATCCCTGCAAAGCAGAAACTGAAGCAGCCCCATGGCCATTTATGCCATGATGCAGTGGCAGACAGGCCTTTGCTGATGGAACTGAACCCAAATATGGTCAGGTTTTATTCAGAAGCCTCCACATCTCTGAGAACAATCTGGAAAGAATACGTGCTGCCTCTGGTTTCCTTAATCCATTTCAGACCAGAGGTTAGATGTGTAGGAGGCTCATCTCTGGGGAGGGGAGGGTGAAGAGAGGGGTGGAAAACCTTACTTGTTGATTCTCCCTGCTTTGGGGTCACATGATTGTTTTACCATGAATGTGGCTTACTTTCTAATTGGAAAATAGTGGTAATGTAAAATGAAACAGTGAGAATATGGTCTCCCTGCCTCAGTGATACACTCAGGCCCAATAGGGAAATGTACCAGCCAGGGCTGAGGGAACCCCTACTTTCCAATCTGGCCGCAGCCATCCCAGATTCAGGTGGGGCTGTGTGCAGACAAGAGTACCAAGAACCACAGGTGACAGTGCTCTTCCAGAGGGAATTCTGGTCCTGTCCCTTTGGCATCATTTCCCTTACAGGTCCCTTCCCTAGTTCCTTGTACCTGTGGGAGGCCCTGTCTCCAACCTTCTGAACTTTGTACATTTGTAGATTTTTTAAATCTATGATACATCTGAGAATTTGTAGATGTGTGATAGGCTGTTTTTTCTTTTCCTTTTTTAAAATCATCTCTATATCTCATCTTTTAGAGGTTAAGATTAAGGTTTTATTAAAGCTATAGTGGTAACATGACTCAAGTCTTAGAAAGAAACCAAAACTCTTTTAGTAGAATAATAACAACACACCAAAGATTGGCTAAGGTGATGGGAGTATCCTGGGCATGACAGGGGGTTTGGTAGATGTCAGGGGCATCCCATCTCCCCAAGTTGTGACAACCCAAAATGTCTCCAGACATTGCCAAATGTCCCCCAGGCGGGAGAGGAGACAAAACCACTGGAGTAGAGGGAAGGATGGAGAGGCAGAGTTAGAAAAGACTTCAGTATCACCTTTAGTACAGAAGCAATCCAACACTCAACACACTCAAACTTGAAGAGACCCAGTGACAGCAAGCACCTTTGCTATGAGCCCAGATGCTTCCCTTTCCCATCTCTAGATTTTTTTTGGCAATGGCAACTGGTTTTGATGTTACAGATCTTTCAGTATTTGAAAATATCATGAAGTTTGAAAATAACACAATCATGCTATTATTACTATTGGTGGATTAATAATAAAAAGTGTCCAGATAGGCACTGTATCTGGAGGAGATAGGAAAAAACGGATACTTGAGACTCCGGTTGGTGTGGCTCTGTGGATTGAGCGCCGGCCTGTGAACCAAAGGGTCGCTGGTTCAATTCCCAGTCAGGGCACATGCCTGGGTTGCTGGCCAGGTCCCCAGTAGGGGACATGTGAGAGGCAACCACACATTGACATTTCTCTCTCTCTCTTTCTCCCTCCTTTCCCTTTTGTCTAAAAATAAATGAAAAAATCTCTTAAAAAAGATACTTGAGATTCCTTGGGTAACATGGAAAATTATTTTGTTCTTCAGGATCAGAGGTTATTAAATGGGTAACCCACATCTGGCCCATGAATATGTTTGGTTTGCCCCACACAATGTTTCAAATGAATAATGTGAGTCCATAACTTAACATTAGGAGATCTCACATACAATTTCAGATTTTTGTCCTCTCTTGAAAAGTCAAGTTTGGTGAGACCAGACCCGCATTTCTACATGACCTCAGCTGGAGCGGGACAGAGCCTGTCTCGCTACATACCATGTACTGATTTGTCTTCCTGACACTGAGACATTTTCTTATACTGAACTTTCTTCAGGCACTGAGAGGCATCTTATGAATTGCAGCCCCTGGAATAATTTCTTCCTAATCACACCAACAAGACATCAAGGTGAATCACAGAACGAAGAGTTGAGGGGAGCTCGGACCACCTGGTGCACCTCCCCCAGTATGCACACGTGGGACTCTGGCCCAGGAAGGAGGAGGGACTTGTTGGAGAACTCAGAGCTCATAGGCAGAACTGGCAGGTGGGCTGAGTCTCCCACATTCCTGCCTTCATCACTCTGCTTCCCTCAGGTCATTGTTGACCTGAAAACTACAGTTACAGAATCCCTAGGACGCACCTCCGACCATTCTCCTGTGATCCAGATGTACTCGCAGGGTTGCAAACTACAGCTCTCCCGGTCGGCAGGCCGCTTGCTGCTGTCACAGTGCACGCCATGAACCTCGCTGCCTTTTTCCTCATCTACACACATCACCCTGCGGTACCTGGAGCCTTCGCCACAAGTCTTGGTGCACTATTAAAGACAAACAAAATGAGTGTTGATGTGGAAGAATAATATTCTGTTGTTATATATATGTTATCTATTATATGTAGAAAAGTAATATCCTGTTGTTGTAATTATTTGTTTTCCTGTCTATAGCCCCGTAAGACTGTGAGATCTCTGAGGCCAGGGGTTATCAGAGAACTCATTCTTTTACCCAGTTCCCTGCAACATTGCTCCTGGCGCAGCAAGAAGCATTCAGTGAGTGGCTGTCTGAATGCAGGAAGGAAACCAGGAAGGGATGAATGTCAGATCTGGAAAGGATCTGAAGGTATGTTTATTTCAAATACCCACTCAAACATGGAATCTTTTTAAAACTGTGGCCAAATGGTTTTCAAACTCATTTCCTCTTTTCCCTGACTCAACAACAGGTGACTAAACATCTCTCAAGTCAGGAAAGTCATTACTTGTCCAAGTGGCCCATTTCATCTTAAAACAGAAATAAATATATCTCTGCAGATTCCAGTGTCTTGTCTTAGTGGTTGAATCCAGAGCAGCATGAAGGACAAGTTTCATTTCTCACCAATGATTTCTCTTCAGGGATTTGAGGAGAGCTTTTCCTGTGGTCCCTACAGCCCTTTCTTCTCTAGGTGAACTGCTCTTATCCTTGGTCATTCAGCCAATTTGCATCAAGTTCCTAATAAGTTTCAGGCCCTGGGATGGGTCCTGGGTGAACAAGAGTGCACACAATGGCACAGGCCCTGCTCTTGGAGAGGAGTGTGTATTTCAGTAGCAAAGACAAACACTAAAGACTGAGAGAGCTAGGGAGTGCGGGTTAGTAGTTGCTCAGATCTCCATTTTTCAGATGAAGAAAGTGGGGCCATTGTGAGTCTGAGTAACTTGTCCCAGGTCATACATCTCTTCATGGGGTAGAAGGGACTGATATTTTTATTTCCATGAACCAAGTGAGGAAAAGAGAGAAGTTAGTAAGTTTTGTCCTAGGATGACCTATCTGTATGCTGTCCACTTGGGTTTCAGAGTCAATTTAACTCAAAATTCTTTTTTGAGAAAATTGAACAGATGCATGAATGCAAAAAAAAAAAAAAAAAAAAAAAAAGAAACTAGATCACCTTATTATGCCATATACAAGAATAAACTCAAAGCGGATTAAAGACTTAAATGTAAGACCCCAAACCATAAAGCTCCTAGGAGGAAATATAGGCAGTAAAATCTCTGACATTTCTCTTAGCAATATTTTTTTCTGATATGTCTCCTTGGGCAAGGGAAACAAAAGAAAAAATAAACAACTCGGATTACAACAAACTGAAATGTTTTTACACAGCAAAAGAAACCACTAACAAAATAAAAAAAACAACCTACTGAATGGGAGAAGATGTTTGCCAATGAAACATCTGATAGGGGGTTAATATCCAAAATTTATAAAGAACTCATACAACTCAACAACAAAATACCAAGCAATACAATTAAAAAATGAGCAGAGGACCTGAATAGACACTTCTCTAACAACAGCCAATAGTCATATGAAAAGATGCTCAATGTCACTAATTATCAGAGAGATGTAAATGAAAGCCACAATGAGATATCACCTCACACTTGTCAGAATGGCTGTTATTAATAAACCCACACACAGCAAGTGTTGGTGAGGATGTGGAGAGAGGGCAATCCTGCACTGTTGGTGGGAATGCAGACTGGTGCAGCCACTGTGAAAAGCAGTGTGGAGATACCTCAAAAATGAAGAATGGAACTGTTTTATGACTGATTCCATTTCTGGGTATATATTCAAAGAAACTCAAAACACTAATTTGAAAGGATATACGCACCCCTATGTTCATTGCAGTGTTATTTACAATAGTTAAGATATGGGATTCTGAAACTCAAGCGCCCATCAATAGACCAGTGCATAAAAAAGTGGGGGCACATACACACAATACTCAGCCACAAAAAGAGTGAAACCTTAGCATTTGTGACAGCATGGATGGACCTGGAGGTTATTATGCTTAGTGAATAAGCCAGTCAGAGAAAGACACCATGTGATTTTGCTTATATGTGGAATCTTGAGAACAAAATAAACAAACAAACAAAACTGAAACAGACTCATAGATACAGAGAACAGACAGATGGTTGCCAGATGGGAGGGTGGTGGGGGGACTGGGTGGAAAGTACAAAGGGATTAATAAGTACTAATTGGTACAAAATAGTCATGAGGAATATAAAGTACAGCATAAGGAATATAGTCAATAATGTTGTAATAACTATCCATAGTGCCAGATGGGAACGGGAAATATCAGAAGGAACACTTTGTAAGGTACCTAATTGTCTAACCACTATGCGTACACCTGAAACTAATACAAAATAATATCAATATAAACTGTAATTGAAAGATAAAATTCAAAAAGAAATTCTTTCCTGAGATGCTTCTTGTTTTTCTCAACCCGTTAACCAGTCACTCTCCGTCCCCATCCTCCCAGCCCATGACAATCGCCCCTCTGCTTTCTGTCTCTACGAATTTGCCTATTCTGGGTATTTCATACAAGTGCAATTATCCAGCATGTATCCTTTCATGACTGGCTTGTTTCGTTTAGCATAATGTTTTCAAGGTTCTTCCATGTTAAGCATGTATCTTGTCTATGGCTAAATAATAGTCCATTGTATGGATATACCACATTTTGTTCAAATGTCGATGGACACGTGGGTTGTCTTCTTCTTTTGACTACTGTGAATAGTGCCACTGTGGACATGCATGTGCAAGTTTTAAGACCTGATTTCAATTCTTTTGGGTGTATCCCTAGGAGTGGAAATGCTGGGTCACGTTGTATTCCTGTCTTTTGTGAGCCACTTTGTTCTTCAGGAAGTAGAAGGGATATATGGTATGTCTTGGTAGTCCCTTACCATTTACAAACTTGACTCAAAATTTATTTTTCCTGCTTGGAAGAAAACCTCAATATTTAAAATGTGAAGTTATCTGCAATTTTTCAGGGGCACAAATATGAATCAAAAGCACTGTAAGATGAGCCCAGGGGAGCAAATCCTTTCCAACCAGTGTGAGAGGCTGGCTGGGTCCAGTTCTGAGCTCAATCCTGCCTCAGTGGTTTTGGGTTTTCTGTGCTCCTGGAGGATGCTGGGAATGACTGTGAAGTAATAACATTTTTATTTCTTCATTTAAAAAATGCCAAGTAAGTTAGGGAGCCACTGAATGTTACAAAACAAAACAAAACATGGTTAATCTGTGCTGTGTAGATATGTGCAGAAGAAATGCTTAACTCCTCTTAGAAAAAGGAGTTCCTTAGAACTTCAGTGACTCAGAAGATCATGACTGAGCAGACAACCTGGACTAACCCTCCCAGTGTCCTGTCATTCTCACTGACTCATAGGTCTTTCATCTGTGTCAGTGAGTGACACGTTAGAGCAGAAATTCAAGGATTACTAAATACTTTCTGCTTGTTAAGTGTATCTCTCTAGGGTTTGAAGAATGGTTAACTACTATAAATACTCTTTTGCCAATGGTAGAATAGGGAGTTGTTAAACCTTACCTGGTGTAAGAAACATCCAAACCTGTAGAAAATTTTTATGAGTTTATTTGAGCCAAACTGATGTCAATTGCCAGGAAGTAAAATCTCAATGGATTGAGAAAATGCTCTGAAGAATGGCAATTTTGCAGCTTATTCTATACATTAGAATCAAAAGAGGAGACGTAAGGGGGTTACATGAAATCCATTGGTAATAGATTAGGGAGGTAAGAGAAAGCCAAGTGGGGACATCTCTGCGATTGGATAAAAAGTAAAATGGAGAGACACATACTTCTTTTATAGATAGTACAGGATAGATAATAATTAACATTTACAGCACATTGAGGTGGTATTGGGGAAACAGGGTAACAATGAGGGGTTCTTCGGTCTCTGCTCTGGTGCAGAGGTTGTGGCCTGAGGGGTCTGGAAAAGGAGATTATGCTGACATTTCAAAGGCATGTTATCTTAGATGCAAAAGGACAACAGACAGGCTCACTTACGTAAACACCGACCTTTGTCTGGGAAGTTACAGGCCTGGGACGTGACTACCCTCATGATCCCTTTTACTGAGAAATTTTTATGTTCAGACCATCGTATGTGGTTACTTTAGGTCTCTGAGTTTGTAGGACCCACCCTGCTGGCCTCCCTTGAGCTTGTCAGGTTTAGTATGTGGCCCTTTTTAGTCCACAATTGAGTATAACTTTTAGAAAAATAGAAATAAGTAACTGACAATGCTCAGTGCTTTGGAATTAGGCAACAGAAGCTCTAAAATCACACAGAAAATCTTTTCTCCTGGAGTCCTGTATTCAAACTAGAGCATGAGGCTGGGTGAACAGAAAGCAAGTCCAGCCCCATGATTTTGGATTTTATCAGACTTTGGTAATATCACTTTGCCACTGTGATTTATGAACTCTTTCCTTTCTCCTGGCAAATGATCTAGAAATGTCCTGAAAAACAGCTGGAAAGATCAACTAGCCTTATTTTAATTCTAACAGGTTTTCTCAAGTTTCATTACAACTTTTAGAAAAAAGTATACCAAGTGTCTAAGTCATACCACCAGCCTTCTGGAATTCCAGCCACACTGTGACTGAGAAAGCAAACAACCACAGCACTGGGCTGAACTGGGTTGCTGGCCCATAGTCTCACAGGCTACATGAGCCTTTAAATGTGCTGAAAATAGCAGGAGCAGGCTGGGGCGGGGGGGGGTAACTTTTCAAATTTGAGGGTAAGACCTAAAATAAACATTTAATGTACTATTTTATTTAGCTAGGTAGGTTGGCCTCAGGGCAAAGGTCTAAAAGGGGTTATTTGAGAAACTGTCTTTCCTTTAATTAAAGATTGCAATCAAGCTGCTTTACACCCTTTTGGTGGGATTCCCTAACCATTGTGGGGGTGGGGGGCTTAAAGCGGTCTTTAAGTTAGCAACAGTTTCTCTTCTCGAAGCTCATGTTACAGTCAGAAATGTGAATTTTGAACACTTTTACTCCAAAATAGTATATCTTGTATAGTAAAAAGGCAGACACAACACTGTGGAGACATTTCATAACTTTAAAGTCATTCACCCTTTCAGCCAGTATTTTCATGGGCCAAGTTCTATGCTGGGTGCTTGGGACAGCCCTGACATCCTTTTACTCCCCTTCTCTCTCTGTTAGGACACCCAGGGTGGCTACTTTTCCCAGTTTGGGGTCCATGTGCCAGGATAACAGGTGAACTGGTGGTCCTTGACTTTAATGTTTAGGGTGCCTTATGTGGTTGTGTGAGCAGATGTGGGTTCACAATGGTGATTGTGACAGAGGAAGGAGCCATCAAGGTCTTCTGCAACTGTGACAGCAGAAGAGGACAAGGGGTGGGAGTTCCCACAGTACTGAAAGGGATGCTGCATTGCGGGGGACAAACAGGAGTGCAGGTGTTGGCGAGTGAGTCAGGCAAGGAGCAGATGGCCGCTGGCTTGGGAGGGGCTCTGCATGTGTGGAGATTGGAGGTGAAGGTCAAGGGGAAGTGGGTCCAGGATAACAGCAGAAATTTGGGGTTGTTAGAGTCTTCAGTCTGAGATAGGAATTCCAGAAGGTGGGCAGAGGTCAGGTGTTGAAGGGGCCTATAAACCTCTTACACTGTTCCGAAGAAAATCCAAACCCTCGCCCTGGTGGACAGGCCACATTGTAACCCAGCCCCTCGTACAGGCCAACCTCATATCAGAGTCTCGTCCCCACGCCCTCTGCTGGGGCCATGCACTGCTTTTCTATGCAAGGGCACTGGGCTCTGTCTTCCCTCTTCCTTCAGCGTGGAATTACCTTCTCTTGCCCTTTGCCCCCTGACCACCCTGGAGAAGTGGGCCTGGCCTGTCATTCTCTGTCTCTATCTCAGCACCTAGTTTCTTTCCCGTCACAGCACTTTTCACAATCAGCCATTTCATGCAATGTGTTCGTTTGCTTGTTTTCTCTGTCAACCCCACCGTGGCAATTCCATGATCTCTTCTGCATTCCTGATGCATACCTACTACCTCGCACTGTAGTAGGTATTGTGGGTGCTTGATACAGATTTGTTGAGTGAATAAAAGAGTTAATATCTGGCCCTTGTACATACGTCAAAACCGCATCACTCCTTATTGGAAACTTGATAAGATCTTTATACCATCTGACCAAGGACTTGCTGCTCATTTCTAACTTTTCTGTGCTAAGAAGATAAACTTGGAAATTACTCCACAGCTGATCTCAATAAAAGTTCTTAGAATCCAAATATGTATGAGTGACCCAAGTCCCTGCCCTGGGCCAAACAGCTGTGGGGTGGGCAGCTCTGCAAAGGCCAGACATATCCAAGCACAGCTTGTCCGTGGCAATGTGACAAGGAAATAAAACAGCTGTACTTACAAGAAAACAGAGTTTGCTTGACTGTTCTAAAAGACATTCTAAAGATTTAAAGAAGAAAATCTATCAATTAGCAGACATTGTTCTTTAATGTCTCCTCCCTCCCTCCCTCCCTTCCTCCCAACTCTCTCTTTTTCCCTCTGTTCATTGTATTCATTCAACAAGTGCCTTCAGTGCTCCAGGTGCTGTGCTGGATGCTGGGGAAAACTAGTGAATAGGCCCTCTGACCCCTAATAGCAGATAACACAGATAAGGAAAGTAGGCAACAGTGATTCAGACTGGAACTGTTAAAGCAGAGTATTTTCAGGGGGCAGTAAGAGCTAGTAGAGGGCCATCTGAGATAGTCACTAGTGTGGAGGGGTGATCAGCATGGGCTCCTGAGAAATGATGTCTTGGCTGAGGCTTGAAGGATGCACATGGTGACTGAAATAAAGTAAAGAGCAGGGAAGCCTTGTGATATAGAGTTCCTGGGGAGGAGAGAGATTCCAGGTAAAGATTAAAAAAGAAAAAAAAAAGAAAACTTGCAAGTCCTGGGAAATTTATTTATTAATACTAAGAGATGCAAAAGCCACATACAGTTCAAATTTGATAGAAAGCCCTCAGCAGCTATAAGAAAAACTTTAAGTCAAATTATAATACTATTAATAAGAAAATCCTTTATGATATTTTAATCATGAAGGAATTTAAAGAGTATTTGTTTTTGTTTTTTAAAATTCCAACAGCCTCATGAGCATTACAAACCTAAAGTGAGTAAAACTGATCACTGAGAGGCCAAGTATCTAGCCTAAAGTTGGCAGGTGATATTAAAAGCCCAACATTGTGATAATGGAGGCTAAGCTGAAGTGCTGATCATCATCTGAACTGTCCACCAAGGCTACGATATTGAAGAGAAGCAGCATTGGTGGAAGATCTAAAATGTGCGGAACCCCCTCACTTATTCTCACTTAATCCTCAGCATGACCCTTCAATCCCTTCAGCAAAGTCCTCCATATAATCCCCATTTAGCAGATGAGCTAACTGGAGCCCAGAGATAAGAATTCAATTTCTGGCCCTGGCTGGTGTGGCTCAGTGGATGAATGCCAGCCTGCGAACCAAAGGGTTGCTGGTTCAATTCCCAGTCAGGGTATATGCCTGGGTTGCAGGCCAGGTCCCCAGTAGGGGGTGCATGTGAGGCAACCACACATGGATGTTTCTCTCCCTCTCTTTCTTCCCCACTTCCCCTCTCTCTAAAAATAAATAAGTAAATAAAATCTTTAAAAAAAAAGAAGTCAATTTCTCAGAGCAACACATAGAATGATATTTTGTTAACAATGTGACACTTCTAGGGCATAAGCAAAATGAGACACTAGTGTCTGGATGGAGCATTTTTCTCTTCTCCAATTATTTTGCCCTACATCTGAAAGTCCAGGTGCTATACTGTGCTGTCATGAAGGCACACTGATGTCCCTTCCGCCCACATAGCCAACAGGCCTCACAATAAACAAAAGTGGTCCACTGAGGTGCTCCAACATCATCAAGACCCCTCTCCACCCAGTCCAACCACATGACTTAAGGTCTGATCATCAACCAACTGGACCAAGAATTTTATTTTTAGAAGCAGGTGGGGGTGGTCACCCAGTCAAAGGAATTCTACTTTGATGCCAACTCTACAGTAAGAGACTGGAAACGTCATTAAGAGGGAAATAAAATTATTCAATTTAGGTATACAAAAGGCAGGGGAACATAAAAATTCAGAGAATGTGTTTCAGAGGTCAGGCTGCTGGGCTTTAAATCTCAGCCTTATTACCTGGTAAATGCATGAACTTGGATGAATTAACCTATCTAAGCCTCAAGTTTCCTCATCCTTTAAGTGAGGATAGAAATTTAATTACTACATTAGAGACTTATGGAAAAGGCTGAATGAGGTTCTCCACATAGTGCTCAGCCTATAGCTTAATAAATGATAAGATGTATGGCTTTTTAAAACCATCATCAGTAGTAGGGCCACTGTGCTAAACAACTCTAGTGGGGGCCTCTGCCATCACAGCTGATGGAAACAGCACCTCCAGAGTTGTGCAGTGCACAGCATGGGTGGCTGTATAAAATATGTTGATGATGCTATTGTATGTATGCAGAACTTGTATTTCTCAAGGTGGATGTGTGGATTATTTCTCAAAAAGAGGAGGGTGCCATTTGCTATGTGCCTTGCATGAAATACATCTTGTCAACAAACAGGCGAGGTTTAATAGTCAACAGGGGGAGGCAAAAGAAGAAAGTGCACACTCAAAAAGCAAACAAGAACTCTGCTGTTTGTCAAGGACTACTAAGAGGAAGACTCCCTGAAAAAGGGGTGGGCTGGGGGAACCTCCCACTCATCGGGCTCTGAGGCTGTGCCTTGGCATGTTCACTGGCATCAAGTCAAAGTGTCACTAGATGCAGGGAGGAAAGTCAAGACACATGCCCACCCTAACTAGGTATCAGGTAAAATGTAGCAGAGTGAGCGGGTGAGAGGAAGAAAAAAGGTGAAAGCCCAAAGGAAAGAGATGACTGCAAACAATGGAACCATTAGGAGGGGGAGGGAGAGGGAAGGACAGGGCTGGAAGGCTAAATCCCCACACATTTGAAGCCTGTAGTTCTAAAAAAAAAACCTCATTTAAAATTGCATCAAAAATAAAACTAGGAATAAATTTACTCAAGGAGGCGAAAGATCAGTACACTGAAAACTGTAAGACATTGATAAAAGAAACTGAAGAAAACACAAATAAAAAGCTATTCTATGTTCATGAACTAGAAGAATTAATATTGTTAAAATGTCTACACTAAAGATTCCATGCAATCCTATCAAAATTACAAAAGGCATTTTTTTCACAGAAATTTTTAAAAATCTTAAAATTTGTATGGAAATTGACCCACAAAAGGCCCCCCCAAATTACCAAAGCAATCTTGAGAAAGAACAAGGCTGGAAGCATCATGCTCTCTGAATCCAACCTGCAATACAAAGCTATAGTAATCAAAACAGTATGTTACGGGCATAAAAAAGACATACATATCAATGGAATAGAATAGAGTACCTAGAAATAAACCCACACATATATATGCTGAGATAATTTATGACAAAGGAGCCCAGAATATACAAAGGGGAAAGGATAGTCTCTTCAATAACAGTGTTAGGGTAATAGCTACCTGCAAAAGAATCAAACGGGACCCCTATCTTCCACCATATGCAAAAATCAATTCAAAATGGATGAAAGACTTGAACACAACACCTGAAACCATAAAACTCCTAGGAGAAAACATAGGGGTAAGTTTCTTGACATCGATCTTGGCAATGATTTTTTGGATTGGCACCCAAACCAAAGGCCACAAAAGCAAAATAAACAAGTAGGACTACATCAGACTAAAAATGGGCAAAGGACCTCAACAGACATCTCTCAAAAGAAGACATACAAAATGGCCAGCAGATATATGGAAAGGTGCTCACATCACGAATCATCGAGGAAATGTAAACCAAACCACAGGAGATATCACCTCACACCTGATAGGATGGCTATCATCAAGAAGACAAGAAATAACAAGTGTTGGCAAGGGTATGGTAGAAAAGGGGACCCTCGTACACTGTTGGTGGGAGTGTGAATTGGTGCAGCCATTATGGAAAACAGTGTGCACATTCCTCAGAAAATTAGAACCAAAGCAACCATATGATGTAGCAATTACACTTCTGGTTATCTATCCAAAGAAAACAAAGTCACTAACTCAAAAAGATATGTATACCTCATGTTCATTGCAGCAATATTTTACAATAGCCAAGATATGGAACAACCTAAAAGTCCACTAATGGATAAATAGATACAGAAAATAGGGTCTCTCTCTCACACTATATATACATGCACACTCATTCTCTCTCTATATATATGTATATATATGTGTGTGTGTGTGTGTATATATATATGAATATAATTCAGCTATTATAAAAAGGGAATCCACCACCAGCAACAACATGGATGAAGCTTGAGGACGTTATGGTGATATGAATCAGACAGAGAAAGACAAATACTGTATGATATTACTTATGTTCAGAATATTTAAAACACTAAACTTATAAATATGAAGAAGAGACTGGTCAAAAGGTACAAACTTCAAGTTATAAGATAAATAAGTCCTGGGGATGTAATGTCCAGCATGGTGACTATAGTTGACAATATCGTATGTATATTTAAAATTTGCCAAAAGAGTAGATCTTAAAACTTCTCATCACAAGAAAAACAATTTGTAAGTATGTGAGGTAACTAAGTGAAGTAAGTCAGATGGAAAAGTGCAAGAACCATATGATTTCACTTATATGGTTCACTATAGTTAATAGTATTAGTATTTAGCTATATAGCTCTAGTATTTCACTATAGTTAATGGATATTAACCATAACTTACTGTGGTAATTATTTTGCAATATATACATATATAAAATCATCATGTTTTCACCAAAAATGAATACAATGCTATATGTCAATTATATTCAACAAAACTGGAAAAAAATAGAATAGCCACAGTACTTGTATAAAATAATAATATAAAAGAATACAGTGTAATATTTCATAATGGTCTAAGAGAATAAACATAGTATCGAGTCTTAATTCTTCCAATTGCCAGGTATGTGGCATTTGGACAAATGACATTGGCTCTCCAAACCTTAGTTTCCTCAACTGAAAGATGGGGCCATAATAATAATGCCCACTTTGTCTAGTGGTTATAGAGATTAATGAGGT